>HG711524.1:21689-32662 GCA_000499725.1 Eimeria brunetti
AATAGACAATATGGACAATATACAATGCATATAATCCATTTACCGATAGACGGCTAGAACCCGAATAAACCCAACCAAACCCAACCAAGAGAAAACAAAGCAAAGAATAGCACGAAAAAAGAACTAGAAAAGCAATATATATATATATCTATATATATATATCTATATCTATATATGTATATATATATATATATGTATATATATATATCTCTATATACCTTTAGGGGAGGGTTTAACGCATCTGAAAACACAATGGTTAAAGTTGAAGATCCTTCCATCTCTGTAAACCCCCGTCTGTTGGATGAAATGCCTTTCGCATTTTCTATGGGCAGTTGCAAAACCAAAGAAATCCGTCCGAGTGACCATTGCCTGCCAGTAGTGCCCGAACCATTGGTCCATTCCATCCCGCAACTTCGCCGCTATGCCTGCCACCTTGGCTGACGTCAGAGCCTGGCTATAAGCATTCTTCGTAAACTCCCACAAAAACATATTCCCGCTGGGGTCTTCGTAAGAGGGCTGCCGAGAAACCACGTGCGATAATGCTGAAAAAGAAAAAAATGAAAAAAAAATGAAAAATGTGAAAAAAAAATGAAAAAATGGAAAAAAAATGAAAAATATGAAAAAATCGAGAAAATGGAAAAAATCAAGAAAATGGAGAAAATAGAAAAAATGGAAAAAAGTGGGAAAAAAGAAAAGAATGAAAAAAATATAAAACAAATGAATGAATGAGTCATATTATTATTATTACTAGATGTATCATTATATGTATATTTATATTTATATTTATATTTATATTTATATTTATATTTATATTTATATTTATATTTATATTTATAATTTATTTTTATATTTATGTTTATATTTATATTTATATTTATATTTATTTATATTTATATTAATGCACATTTTATATTCTTTATATATATATATATTCATACATTCTTTATACTATTTTTATTTCTGCATTGTAATTATTTTCTTCTTATTGGCGTTTTTGGTTTTTTTCTGTCCCGTTTTACTTTACCTTTTTTATTGGTCTCTCTATCGTTAGTCTATTTCTTTCTGTATAATGTTTTATTGCTATTATTTTTTTCTATTTATAATTTATTTTAATTAAACTATTACATTTATTTACCTTTTTCTCTTAATATTTTTTCTATTTCGGTCTATTTAGTTTTTCTTTTCTGTATACAAGTCCATTACAGAAGAACCCTACCTTATTTATTAATTATATATATTTATTTTTAACATTTTAATTTAATTCATATTCTTTTTACCTTTTTCTCTTAATATTTTTTCTATTTCCGGTCTATTTAGTTTTTCTTTTCTGTATAAAAGTTCATTGCAGAAAAACCCCCGATGTTTTGTTTCTATTCCCTCAAAGCTTCCTTTTTTTTTATACATCTCCAATATTTTCATTGCCATTTTCTCTTCTTTTGTCAGTTTCCTCTTCTCCATTACCACCTCTTCTTCCTCCTCTTGCTGCTGCTGCTGCTGCTGCTGCTGCTGCTGCTGCTGCTGCTGCTGCTGCTGCTGCTGGGCGTCTAGCAGAGAAGCAGCAAAGTCATACGATAACTCTATTGCGCCTTCCTTGGCAACAGTTATATGTCTGTAGAAAACAGAAAGAAATATCAGTGGTATAAAATAATAAAAACAAATAAAATAACAGAAAAATAGAAGAGACAAAGGAAAAGACAGAAAAAGAAATGGGAAAAAAGAAAGCAGAAAAAGGAAGAAAGGAAAAATATCAAAATAAATTTGAAAATTAATTGATAACACCGAAACCACCCAAGAAATAAAATTAAAGAAACAAAGAAATTAATGACTTAATTTCATTATTTGAAAAAAAGAGCAAACGCACTGAATAGAGACAAAAAGGAAAAAAAGGAGGAAAAGAATAAAGAAAAAGAAGAAAAAGAAAAGAGAAAAAAAGCAAAAATAAACCAATCCCCAGAAAAGATCCCAACTACATAAAAGTATGTTTTTAGAAAACAAAAAGAGAAAAGAAAAAGAAATAAGAAAAATCCCCGAAAAAGATCCAGCTTGCGTAAATAAAAGGATGGTTTTAGAAAAAAAGGGAAAAGAAGAAAAAAAGAAAAAACCCAAAGAAAAGATCCACATTGCATAGAAGTATGTTTTTAGAAAACGCAGAAAAAGAAAAACGGAGGAAAATCCCGAAAAAAGATGCAAATAGCCTAAAAGTATGTTTTTAGAGAAATAAGAAAAGGGAAAGAAAGAGAAAAAAGAGGAAGATCCCGAAAAAGATGCAAATGGCCTAAAAGTACGTTTTAGAGAAATAAGAAAAGGAAAAGAGAAAAAAGAGAAAAATCCCGAAAACGATGCAAATAGCCTAAAAGTATGTTTTTAGAGAAATAAGAAAAGGAAAAGAGAAAAAAGAGAAAAATCCCGAAAAAGATGCAAATAGCCTAAAAGTATGCTTTTAGAGAAATAAGAAAAGGAAAAGTGAAAAAAGAGGAAAATCCCGAAAAAAGATGAAATTTGCGGATTTTTTGGGTTTTTACCTCCGGCAGTGGGCCTGCGTCCTGGCAAAGAAGGGGTTAATCGCTTGAATATCTCTTTTTAGCAAAATGAATTTAAATGAAGATTCAATAAATTCCACTAATGGCTTTAATGCCATCATCTTTTCTGTCTGCAAAGTTTCTAAGGCACGGGCTGCTTCCGCCTTCAGAAACACCATTGTTTTACCCACCTAGGAAAATACAATTAAAATACAATTAAAATACAATTAAAATACAATTAAAATACAATTAAAATGCAATTAAAATACAATTAAAATAAATCCAAACAGATAGGGAGGGGTAGGCATACTGGGAGTACTAATAAGGCATTATAATTGCATTTATACGCTTCCATTCGTTTCTAATAATGTTCTTCCTTGGAAATATAATTATACACCTTATTTATATTATAAAATATACAAACGATCATGTCCATACACCAGCAGCACAACAACGCAGCAGCAGCCCCCCATCAGCAGCAGCAGCAGCA
This sequence comes from Eimeria brunetti, assembly GCA_000499725.1. NCBI lineage: Eukaryota > Apicomplexa > Conoidasida > Eucoccidiorida > Eimeriidae > Eimeria > Eimeria brunetti. The sequence continues at coordinate 24,699 of HG711524.1, forward strand.
GCATGGGCAGCAGCAGCACCACCACCAACAGCAGCGTGCGCAGCAGCAGCAGTAGCACCAATAGCAGCAGCAGCATGCGCAGCAGCAGCAGCAGCACGAGCAGCAGCAGCAGCAGCAGCAGCAGCGGGAGGTGATATCTCACTGCCCATTCTTCTTTGTCTAGTTTGGAGTCTTTGAGGATTTGTTCGGCGATGTTTCTTGTGTCGTCGCTGCCGCTGCTGCTGCTGCTGCTGGCAGCAGCAGCAGCAGCAGCAGCAGCAGCAAGGTCTAGGAACCGGAATCTTTGGATGAAATCTGCGAAGGGGCGTCTATAAGAATACCCTATTTGTCTCAGCTGTAAAGACTCCAGAATAGATAAAGAAAACAATTGGTTTAAAACCTTTGGCCCTTCCCATTCTTGGGGTTTCTTTGTTTCGTTGGGCTTCAGACAACGGATGAAATGTGGCTCTGTACCCTGGAGAAATTAACAATAAAATACAAAAGGGGAAGATCATTTAATTTAAAAAGGGAAATAATGGGGGGGGAAGTGAAAATTGAGAAAAAAAACAAGAAAATTCGTTAAAAATCGAAAAAAATTCAGGAAGACAAAAAATGCAGAAAAAGAAACAAACAAAGAATGGGAAAAAACAAGAAAAATGTGAATATATATATAATAGGAATATATCCATATAATAAAAATATATCCATATAAATATTTAATATGAATATACCTTCATAAATTTATATTCACTTACATATAACTTATATTTGCTATAGATATTCCATATATGCATTGATGTGGTATTTATTCGAACTCCCCTATGTTTATAATGCAAAAGGAAATAAATAAACAACGAAAGTATCAATAAACCCTAAACCCTGAACCCTTACAAACCCTAAACCCTTCCCGCTGTTATTAAATAGCAGTTTTATGTTTATCACCCTTATCATCTCATGCATTATAAAGATATATGCCTTAGTATAAATACAAGCGTATATACATGCATAATATAGAGAGTATAATAGAATACATTTATATATTATTTATATGCATAATATATATATACAAAGATATGCACATACATGCATAAGGATAAGCATATACATATACCAGAAATAGATGGGGTTAATACAGAGCCAGAAACTCAAATGCAATAAAATATATAAATATATATACCAAATAATATAAAATATGTAAAAGTATAGTATAACTGTATCCATACATTTGAAATCCCTGAAGCCTTCAGGGTTTAGGGTTCAGGGTTTAGGGTCTAGGGTTCAGGGTTTAGGGTTCAGGGTTTAGGGTTTATGGTTTAGGGTTTGTTACCCGTATGATGGCTATCATGGCGTTGAGGGACTTGAGGAACTGGGAAGCAATTAAAGAGCCTTTTCCGATTTTTCCTGCCTGTACAACAACTTGTTGGAACATGAGTTGCATAATGGTATTACTGGAGGCCTGAAGCACATCAACTAGCTCCTTTTTCAGGATATCTTGGTTCTTTTCCAGAAACCCATCACTCGAATATTCAATATCGGCAATTGTATGCCGAATTATAAACTTTATCCTTTGGTTTCGGCGCGAAGCAAACACCACCCCAGACCCCGCCAGCTTTCGCACTACCATGCCGCAGAGGGCCTGAAAACAGAATTAAATTCCATTTATTCAACTTAATTGAGCCATTAAATGGAACTTTTAGGGGAATACTGTATTGAATTAATCAAAAAGCAAGAAAAGGGATGGTGATTATGGGAAAAAGCGGTTTGGTGTTGGGCGCTATTTGAAGTGGAAAATCCGAAAAAATAAATTCAAGAAAAAGTTGAATCGAACATTATGAATGAATCGAACATTATGAATGAATATTTTCTGCTTTTTCTCTTTTTGACTTATACAATCGATTGAATTCAATTTAATTTGCTTTCAATGCATTTTAAAAACTTTTGTATTCTGAATATTATTCCCGCTCATTCCTATGAAACTCCTCTCTAAAACAAATACAATTATAATGGGTATTGTACATTATTATTTCTGCTTGTGCAATTTTAGCGCTATTCCAACATTAATTACCTTTCTCGCTATTCCCTGCGCATGCAGCAAAATATATTTATTTAATTGAATAACGGTTTAATGGCTTAAAGTTCAACAGGCCTTACCTCGTCGGTGGCTCTGAGTCCTAAACAAGCATCTTCAATAATAGCGAATACAGAATCTCTGGGCCCACAAAGAGTTTCCATAATATCTGCATTATCTGTCCAAACAAGAGTTTCTGTGGGAATACCTTCTTGTTTGTAGAGTTTTGTTTCGGTTTCGAAGACAACATCAATGAAATGTTTCTGCAAATGTTCGTTGGTGATGTTGATGAGGAGCTGCTCCAAGGAATTGGTTTCGAAAACTTCAAATCCAAATATATCCAACATTCCCATAAAAATGGAAAAACCTGAAGGGGGGGCTATGGTTTTGTTCAGAAATCCCACCAACCACCCAAACAATTGGTCATATACATGTTTAGCAACGGATTTAATCATCATATCGGCTTCTCTCTGGGTGCGGGGCCCCTCTAGGACTTGGTTCCCTATTTTGGTTTGTTTTCTGAAAATCGCATGCGCCAAAGAATCTGAATCAACAAACAACAACCCCGCTGCTTCCTTGAACACTGCTAAAGATTCTCGGTCGACAAATGCAGCATCTGGAACCCCCTGCTTTTCCTGGGGTGTCACGACAGTGTTTCCAATGAGCAGAACTCCCGATAAAATCGAAAAAACAAAAGATTCATATTCTTCCGACAATCCCATGGAAACAAAAGACTGCCGGAGTTCTTCAAAGTCTTTCTTATCATCCACCCCTTCAATTTCGAAGCACCCACCGCTCCTTGCCGTCAGAAACTTGTATTCTTGCATTTCCCGAAGATGGTATTTTGCCTTCATTTCTGGAGTTGCTCCTTTTAGGAGTTGGTAGAAAACGTGAAAAGTTCTTTCTCCCGGTTCTTGCGAAACCAATCGAACTTTTTCGAGAAGAAAGTTGGTGATGGCACCGTATTGAATTCCTTCTTGGCTGGAAATAGAAAGCTGCATAAATCTGCCAAATCGACTGGAATTATTATTTCGAATGGTCTTGGCATTTCCGAAAGATTCAAGAAGCGGGTTCCCAGCCATGATAGCTTCTTGAATCCTGCTGCTGCTGCTGCCAGCAGCAGCAAAATACCTCATGACTTGTTTTGTTGCTTCGGTTTTTCCCGCCCCAGATTCTCCCGAAACAATAATTGTTTGGCTTTTCTTGTAGTCTTCAAGGTTGGAAAGGGCTATACGCGCAATTCGAAAGACGTGGGGCTCTGTTGCTGCTGCTGAAGGGGCATTTCTGTAGTAATCAATCCATTCTTTCGTAGCATTTCCTAAATCCTGAAAAGGATTAATTGCCACTAACAACGGGTCGGCCATTGTATATATTTTCCCGGCTTTGAACCGAGTTTTCAACATAGACAAAACGCATGCAACGTTCTTATGGGCTAGAAAGCCAATATCTGCTGCTGCCAGTTCCTCTTCTTCCGAATTCGCATTTAATACATCTTCTGGATCCACTTCAAACCAATCCTTGCAAGGAGGAGAAATCTGCTCCAAAATATACTTCTCTTTCGTGGAACCAGGACGGACAATGCACAAAGAAAACAACAAAGAGGGGTCTGCTGCTACGGCTGGGCTCTTAGCTGTCCAGCAGCGAAGGGCCTGAAAAATAAAGTACAATTCAATGCAATAAATCAAATAAATTCAAGTAAAAGGCAATTCATTAGGCGGAAAATATATGTATAGGAGATATACGGAGAGGTCAAAGGATTGAAAAGGATAAAAGAGAAATAAAACGAAAGAAAACGCATGCAGGGTAAAGGAATAGTAAGAAAAAACGCCACAGAAACAATTCCTTATTCAGAACATATTACCAACAAATACTTATAAAATCCACTTCTTATTCAAAATATCTTAATGCCAATTTCTTATTCAAAATATACTGGGAAGAAATATTCATGAAGACTATTTCTTATCCAAAAAATATAAAGAAATATTCATAACGGCAATTTCTTATTCAAAATATATTACAAAGAAATATATTACAAAGAAATACACTACAAAGAAATACATTACAAAGAAATATATTACAAAGAAATATATTACAAAGAGACCTCCATAGAAACAACTTCTTAGTGAAAACATAGGATATTATCACCAAGTCTTCATACAAACAATTTCTTATTCTAAACGTATTTCTTATTATTTCTTATTCTAACATTATTTGTTATTATAAACAATTTCTTTTTGAAGGGCTATTATTGTAAAGAAACGCCAATTCCTTATTCAAAACATAATAATATAATGGAATATTCATAAAAGTAATACCTTATTCAAAATATATAACAAAGAAATTCTTATAAATATATTATTTTATTAAGAAATTTACCTGTTGTCGGTCTGTTCCCAGTGTGAAGTTCAAAACATAAAATAAATAAATCTTGATAAAATAAGACCTTATTCAAAATATAGAAATAAGAAATTCTTATAAATATATTATTTTATTAAGAAATTTACCTGTTGTCGGTCTGTTCCCAGTCCAACTGGCACAACTGCTGAATGGAAGCGAAAATACTTTTCATGAGGAGCCTCAGCATTGGGTTTAACTGTTTGTTTTTTTGTCGCCATTTTCTCTGTCTTCTTCTCCTTTTAACCCCAGTCTGAAGCAGTTCTTTAGACCCGCAAAGGCCAGGGTTTAGGGTTTAGGGTTTAGGGTTTAGGGTTTGGGGATTTATGGCGAAGGGAGAAACCCGCATGGGCCGAGATGAAGCGACAGAAGGCCAGGAAGTCAGAAAGCAGAAGAAATATAATGATGTGTATAAAGCTGCAAATGCTGGGGTGTATAGGCAGGTGTATATTGCGGTGTATGTTCAGGTATATTGAATTCACCTAAGGAAATGCTGCAAGTTGCACAGAGCAGCAGCAGCAGCAGCAGCAGCAAGAACAGCCGGTTTTTCTTGCATTCTTTGAGGCATATGCTGCTGCTTTAGGGTAATAAGGAGAGAAATGAGTTAAAATACAAGAAAATTAAATTAAAAATTGCTTTTTTCCTTCATTCAAGTCTTACGAAACCGCAACCGCCGCTGCCGATTGCAAATTGCAGCCAGCCGTTCATCTTTCAGGAGCGCCTGAGTTGAAGTTGATTTTTCTTTGTTTTTCCCTTCTATGAAAAGGAAACAAAAGAAAGAAAATAAAAGGAGAAGAATGTGTTGCTAAACCCCTGTTGATCTGCAGCCAAACAAATCAGAAAATCTCCTGCAGGCAGCCCTGCATGCCCCTGTGCTATCGAGCCCTCCGATCTGTGTTTAATTGCGCAGTAAAATCGATTAAAAAAGGATAAAGACGGTAAATATGAACAAAAATATTATTTTAAAACCATAATTGCTGGAAAAAGAACACAGGCAAAGGCTGCAGCGAAGCGGTTATTCAGTCTCGGTGCCATGGGTGCGCGCTGTCGATACAGCTGAACGAGCTGCTGCTGCACTTAATCTTCTTTTTTAAATCTTCACTTCACTTCTTTCTCTTTCATTTAAATGGCTGGAAGCCCATATTAACAATTGCTTTCAGGGGCGATCGCGCAGCCACCTTCAGGTGTACGTACAGCCCATTGGTCACACACAGGTCGGTTCCAATTTCTCCCAGATCATCGCTGCAGATTAAACCTTCTTTTAATTTAAATTCAACTTATCTTTTTTCGTGTAGATCTTCAGTTAAAGGAGTAATGCCCTCTCTATTCGTTTTATTTCATTTAATCTAGCTTCGACCTTCCCTTATGCCCTAAGCAGACAAACCCCTCCTTTAAACCCTAGCTTCCATACAAACCGTCTCAAACCCTCGATCAGTAAACCCTCGCCCTTTAGGGTTTAGGGTTTAGGGTTTAGGGTTTCGGGTTAGGCTTTCTCAGCTTTTTTTTTTTTAGGGATGGGGGCTAAGCTATCCAGCATTTTTTCTTTTTCTCTATATTCTGCTGCCGCTTAGCTTCTACTTTTTGTTGTTTTAATTGAAGTATTATATATATGTATATTATATTAACAGTATATACTTATCGGTATATCATATAGCGTATAATAATATACATTATTATAGAGGAAGTTAATATATTATTATATCAGTAATGGGCATACATTGTATTTAAAATATATACATTTTATTCTGCATGCATATAATAAATGAAAATCCCCCATAATATAAAATTTATAGCAAAGAAAATCACAAAAAAAGGATAAGTGTGGAGTACAATGCATGCATAGCGGGTAAAGAAATAATAAACAAATTAATTAATTAATTAATTAATTAATTGATTAATTAACTAACTAAACAAAATAAATAAATAAATAAATAGTGTAAGATCGTGTAGTATTCAGTTTTATAATATCTACCAAGGGTAATCCAGCAGATGCCAGCTGTTTCTGTTATTTATATTTGGTATTTTAATAAAAAAATATAATAAATATGGGAATAAACACAATGCTAATACTACTAATAATAAATATACTGATAAAAATAATACTAATACTAATAATAATCCTATATTTGGTACTTTAATAAAAAAATATAATAATAAATATAGTAATAAACACAATGCTAATACTACTAATAATAAATATACTGATAAACATAATACTAATACTAATAATAATCCTATATTTGTTATTTTAGTAAAAAAATATAATAATATAGTAATAAACACAATGCTAGTACTACTAATAATAAATATACAGATAAAAATAATACTAATACTAATACTAAAACTTATAAAAATGTTATATTTGTTATTTTAATAAATAAATATAGTAATAAATATAGTAATAAACACAATGCTAATGCTTCTAATAATAATATAGTAATGGAAATAATACTAATGCAAATACTAAAAATAATGGCAATACTAACACTAATAAAAATAATAACACTATTATTACTATTAGTATTCTTTTGGCCCTTACTATTATCTCCTTTTATTATTATTGTTAAAATATACAATCGTTTTAATGCATAGTACAGTGCTATTAAAATGGGCTGCATAAAAGACGAATAATACAATATAATGCAATATAAAATACATATATTTCAACTATTTTATATATTTTATATATTTTATCTATTTTACATATTTTATATATCCTATATATTGTATATATTTTATATATTTATTTATTTTACATATTCTGTACAGTTGTAAGATCATAGAAGGAAGGTAGCGTAAATAGGAATTATTAAATATTTATTATTTATTTATTTCTTGTATCTATTTATCATATTTTATATGTATTGTTTCTACTCTATCAATTCTAATTTATTTGGTTTATCTATTATATATATATATACATTTATATATATATATTTACATATATATATACATATATATAATATATTATATATATATTTTTATTCAATGAGAAACAGCAGCTGCATGAATAAACACTGAGCTTTATACATCTTTCCTTTTTATCGTTGTTAGGGTTTAGGGTTTAGGGTTTAGGGTTTGGGGTTTTATACATTTTCGTGAATGATATTCTGTTTAACGGTTTAGGGTTTAGGGTTTAGGGTTTAGGCACTTGCCTTAGAATCCTCTCTTCCTTCGCGATGACGGGTACCTTTCACAAGGGGTTTAGGGTTTAGGGCTTAGGTAGGGTTTAGGGTTTAGGGTTTAGGGTTTAGGTAGGGTTTAGGGTTTAGGGTTTAGGGTTTAGGTAGGGTTTAGGGTTTAGGTAGGGCTTAGGGTTTAGGGTTTAGGTAGGGTTTAGGGCTTAGGGTTTAGCAGAGGGTTTAGGGTTTAGGGTTTAGGCAGCAGAAGGGTATAAGCCTACAAGAAAGGAGATAATGCAAAAGACAAAAGACGGAACGGAAATAAAGACAGAAATAAAATAAGGAAAGAAAGAAAAAGGAAAATGAGAAATAAACAAAAAAAAAAAAAAAATAAAATAAAA
>HG711528.1:37556-47556 GCA_000499725.1 Eimeria brunetti
AATTGCCTTTAAGGGCAATAAAAGTATCCCTTCCCCAATTTCTCATCCAGCCCGTAGCAAAGTGGGGCAACCTTAAGGGTTTATTATTAGGGTTTATTAGGGTTTATTAGGGTTTATTAGGGTTTACCCGGTAGCTAGTAAATTGCCTTTAAGGGCAATAAAAGTATCCCTTCCCCAATTTCTCATCCAGCCCGTAGCAAAGTGGGGCNAATTGCCTTTAAGGGCAATAAAAGTATCCCTTCCCCAATTTCTCATCCAGCCCGTAGCAAAGTGGGGCAAGCCAGCAGCAAGGCTGGGATCGCCCGATCCCAGCAGCAGCGGGGCGGAGGGAACTGCGCCATAGAATTGCAGTGTACCGACAGCTAGGTGCAGCAGCAGCGGGTCTGCTGTCCCTGCTGCTGCTGCTGCTGCTGCTGCTGCTGCTGCTGCTGCTGTGGGTGCAGCAGACGCAGCTGCCGACTTTGCTGCAGCAGCGGGGAGCCCTGGGGATGCCCTCGTGGTGGCTGCTGCGGAGGCGGGAGGGCCGGCTGCTGCCCGACCCTTTCCTGCTGCTGCTGCTGCTGCTGCTGCTGCTGTTGCTGCTGCTGCTGCTGGGGGCTTGTACGGGAAAAGAAATGCAGCAGCAGGAAGGCGTGATAACACCAAAGACCCCACCTGCGCATACACCCCACTGAGAAGTCTATCCACAATGTAAGGCCTGATATAATCATACCCTTTTAGCTGCTGCAGCAGCTGGTGCATCTGCTGCAGCTGCTGCTGCAGCGGCATTAAAGTGGGCTTTTCCCCTAGCCTTTCTGCTGTATACTGCAGCAGCCACAAGCCCTCTTCTATGTTCCTCCATATGGGAGTTTGCTGCTGCTGCTGCTGCTGCAGCAGCCGTGCTGCATCCAAGGCAGCGCAGGGCCCAGCTAGACCAGCGTAGACCAATGGTCCATTCCCCGGCAGCACGTACACCCCGCGCTGCCCCTTGCTGCAGTCTCTCTCTTCTGCTTCACACCTAAAAAGGAGACAGTTGAGATCTGCTGCTGCTGCTGCTGCCAGCAGCTGGGGGGCCCTGCACACCGTCTCCCGCAGCTGCTGCTGCAGCTGCTGCAGCAGCAGCACATCATCAGGACCCGTTATTATCACTGCAGCAGAACCAGGAGGGAATGCATGCAGCTGCAGCGTCGATACACCCCGTTCTGGGGTGTATACGCAGCTCCCAATCATAGATAAATCTCCCACTATGCATTGAGCCCCAGCCACTCCATTTATTCTCTCGCCTGCTGCTGTTGCTGCTGTTGCTGCTGCTGCTGCTGCTGCTGCTGGGGCTGCTGCTCCATCCACGGTAAACGTAGCAACCAGCGGAACCTCCAACACTCGACCACTCAACTCCAGCTGAACACACAAACCCTAAACCCTAAACCCTAAACCCTAAACCCTAGGCAGGCACGACATCATGGAAAAAGCAAAACCACAGGCACAAACCCTAAACCCTAAACCCTACACCCTGCGACTGCAGCAGCAGGTTTAGAAGCTGGCGTCGAGCGAAGGATCCAGCATGAATATTTGGCGAGGGTTTAGGGTTTCTGGCTGTCTAGGGTTTAGGCTTTAGGGTTTTGTTGCGACTATGTTTTAGGGTTTAGGGTTTGGATGTGCATCGGGTTTGAAGACACAGGCCTAGGGTTTAGCCCTCGGCCCCCGAAAAGGCTCTGGCGCCTACCTCCCTACGGTTCAGGGTTTAGGGTTTAGGGTTTGTTAGGGTTTAGGGTTTGTTAGGGTTTAGGGTTTGCTAGGGTTTGCTAGGGTTTGGGCTTACGGGGGGAATAGGCCCCTGTCCTGCGTGTGGGGTGTATGCACAGCTGGCTAGGGTGTAGCAGCACTGAAGGCTGTGAGGGTTTAGTCTTTTAAGCACAATTATATTTTCTTGAATTAAACAAACTGAGAAATGGCTAAAACCCTCGGCAGCTAAACGAGTGTGCAGGCCGTTAAGAATAGGCCGCACCCCCAATAAACCCGGGAACGCCCCTGCAAACGCGCAAACCCTAAACCCTAGTAAACCCTAGTAAACCCTAACAAACCCTAACAAACCCTAATACAACCCTGACAAACCCAATAATAAACCTAATAAACCCTAGTAAACCCTAATGAGGGAAAAGGGACAGCGGCGCGGAGGCAGCTGCTGGGAGGGGACCTGCAGCTGCGAAATTCTGATATTTTGAGGGTTTAGGGTTTAGGGTTTAGGGTTTAGGGTTTACCTTGAGGGTTTGTGCCGGGTAGGGATACGACATTATTGATATTTCCGCTAGCATCTGTGACGGTTGGGGTGTATGGACAGTGCATCCATTTCCCGTCTACGATATATTTATATTGCATTTGTTTTTTTTTATTTTTATTATTCTTGTCTGTGAAATAATCGGAGCTGAGCATACACCTGAATACTCCCGCCTTCTGCTGCTGCAGCAGCAAATCCTTACTCCACCCATCCCACTCCCCCCTTACTTTAACTTCCTTTGCTGCTGCTGCCTTCCACACGATTTCGACCCCCTCTGCTGCTGCTTTTGCTGCAGCAGCAGGAGCACCAGCACCAGCAGCACCAGCAGCACCAGCAGCACCAGCAGCAGCAGGAGCAGCAGGAGCAGGAGCAGCAGCAGCAGCAGCAGGGTTTCTAAGGGGGGTTTCAGGGTGGTATTCTCTATAAAGCCGCCGCTCTGAAACCACCGAAAGGGTTTTAGGGACAATTTCATCTGTCCCCCTTGTGCTGCCACATGCTGCTGCTGCTGCAGCAGCAACTGCAGCAAAAGGCAGCGTTGCTGCTGCTGTAAACTTTGCTGCTGCTGGTTCGTTATCATGGGTACAGTCGTACAGCAGCGGGGGGCAAAGGCTTACGGGCAGCGGCAGCAGCACGGCTCCGGGTGCTGCTGCAGCAGGAGCAAGGGCGTCTACCCCGAGAGCAGCAGCAGCAGCAGCAGCAGCCCCCGGCAGGTGCAGCAGCGAAGGGCGAGGGTCTAGGGCCCCCACCGCATGCATGCCCCCGTACTGCTGCAGCTGCTGCAGCAAGTCTGCTGCTGCTGCTGTTTGGAGGCATTCTCGAATTAATGCATTTAAACCCAAAGATGAAACAAAATATAAATCAGCCCCTTGGCTCCCCGTAAACAATTCCGCGAAAACCCAAAGGTCTGGTCGTTCCCGGCGGCAGGCCCGCAGCATGTGCTGCAAGCACACAAACCCTAAACCCTAAACCCTAAACCCTAAACCCTAAACCCTAAACCCTGGGAAGAGGGTGGATGGGGGGGTTACACGATAGGAGTGGATGCCGGAGACTGAAAAAACGAATGCGATAGGAAACATGCACATATGTAAAAAAACGGCAAACCCTAAACCCTAAACCCTAAACCCTAAACCCTAAACCCTAAACCCTACCTCGGCCACGTGAATCGGAGTAGAGTGACAGTTATCAAGGCGGACAGCAGGAAATATTTTAGCCGTTCTGCTGCAGTACTTGGTCATTAGCTCCCACAGGAAGGGGGAATCCTCAGGGCAAGACCCGTACCTGCGCCAAACCCTAAACCCTAAACCCTAAACCCTAAACCCTAAACCCTAAACCCTAAACCCTAAAGTTTGCAGCTTTCGAAGGGGTTTATTTTGCTCCTTTGCCGCCGCGCAGCCCGGGGGGTCCGCCCTGCCCCCGCATCCCTCGCCCGCAGGGCCTAGGGTTTAGGGTTTAGGGTTTAGGGTTTAGGGTTTACCGTAGTTTAACGCAGTCGGACCAGACCACCAGCTGCCGCTTCAAATAAACGAGAGACCCCGCAGCAGCAAAATCCTTCGTAGAATCCCAATTCATAACCCATCCATTGTTTGCAAATGCAACATAATCACTGCTGCTGCTGCTGCTGCTGCTGCTGCTGCTGCTGCTGCTGTTGCTGCTGCTGCTGCTGCTGCTGCGGCGGGGCAGCAGCGTGAAGTACCGGGGGACCAATGGACTTGCTGCAGTGATGGGCCCCTTGCTGCAGTGCAGCCGTTCGTAACGGACTAAACCCTCGACAGCAGCAGCAGCAGCAGCTTCGCATTCTGCTGCTGCTGCCAGCAGCCGTTCCTTTACACACTGCAGCACAAACCCTAATTCAGCAGCAGAATCCAAAGAAGGAAATAAATCCAGCAGCAAATCCATCTCCAGCTGTATGTTCACTCGACGCGCCTTCCCGCTCTCCCGCAACGCCTACACGCACAAACCCTAAACCCTAAACCCTAAACCCTAAACCCTCAGTAAACCCTAAACCCTAAAATAAGCGATTGGACAAGCCCACTGCAAACCCTAAACGATAAACCCTCGGAAGGATGCAAGACCCTACTAGGGCACGTTAACAGAATAAACAGAAACAACAAAGCAAAACCCAAACCCTAAACCCTAAACCCTAAACCCTAGGACCGACCCGGAGCCCCCCAAGTTAACCGCTGCGCGCACGGAGTAGCCGCAAACCCTAAACCCTACCAAACCCCAAACCCCAAACCCTAGCTGTTTGTCTTACGGCTTCGAAGAGTATTTGGACTTTGTCTTGATTAGGGTTTAGGGTTTGGTGGCGGCTAGGGTTTGGGGTTTGGTATTCAATGGAGCAAAGGGTTTTCTCCCACTGCTGCAGCGTGGAGTCGGGATCAAACTGAAACCACTCGAAGAAAGCAAAGGGTTTAAAAACCCTTTCTTTTGCTGCAGCAATTAGCTGCTGCAGCTGCTGCTCGTTGCTGATGCTGCCTAGACACCCCGTGCTGCTGCTGCTGCTGCTGCAGTCCCCCCTGCTTATCTGCAGCGAGAAATCCTGCAGCAGCAAATCCAGCTCCAGTGCAGCGCGAAGGTGGGGTGCTGTCTCCATCGTATACCTGACAAACACAAACCCTAAACCCTAAACCCTAAACCCTAGAGGCGCAGCAGCGAGCGGTGCAGGCGCAGCAGCCGAACGCCCGAGAGAAAATGCAGCGCTAGAAACCCCTACACCCTAAACCCTAAACCCTAAACCCTTTAAACTCCAAACCCTAAACCCTAAACCCCAAACCCTAAACCCTTGACAGGGAACAGGGAAGGGGCAGAAGTGAAGAGGCTGGCAGCAGTTTGAGGTGCGCGACAAGAAACCAAACCGCCGTCGTAGCCCTGAAAACCCTAAACCCTAAACCCTAAACCCTAAACCCTAAACCCTAAACCCTCACCCTGCTTCTGGGTGGTCGATGAGCCACTCGCTGTTGCTTGCCGTGTGGTTTAGCACCAAATCTGTTGCCGATAAAATATTTAATTCTTTTTCTAGCATATTAACAGCAGCTCCTAGGGCTTTATATCCCTCTTCTCCCGTTTTTGCTGCTGCTGCTGCTGCTGCTGCTCCCCCTGCTGCTGCTGCTGCTGCAGTCTCCTCGGGTTCGTCGCGGAAAAAGAAGGGGTCAATTTCCAACTGGTTCGCTAGACTGAAAAACACAAACCCTAAACCCTAAACCCTAAACCCTCAGCGCTCTAAAAGCTTCACAGGAGGACCCTAAACCCTTAACAGCTAAACGAGCAGAGAAAGGAGGGCTTCAGTTGCCTTCGAAGGAGAGAGGGAAGGGTCTCCTGTTTAGGGTTTAGGGTTTAGGGTTTAGGGTTTAGGGTTTAGGGTTTAGGGTTTGAGGACCTGTAGCAGCTGCCCGATTCTCCCACAGTTTGGAGGGGGGTGAAGTGCACCATATTATAGCCCATCTCCTTAACGTGTTGGAACCTAAAAACAAACCCCAACATTCATCTGCTGCTGCTGCTGCTGCTGCTGCTGCTGCTGCTGCTGTTGCTGCTGCTGCTGCTGCTGCTGCTGATTGCGGTGGTGCTGCTGCTGCTGTTTGTTGGGCCCGCGGTTCTGGAGCGGCGCGCCGAGGCAGCAGCGCGCCCGCTGAACCCCGCTAGGGTTTAGGGTTTAGGGTTTAGGGTTTAGGGTCTAGGGTTTAGGGTTTCGCACATGCGCCACCAGCGTTTGACGCCGCCCAGACAGCGGGAGAGAACTGTCTGTACACTCAAACCCTCAGCAGCAATTGGGACCCCATTAATCCTGAGTTGCGGCTGGACAATGATGCTGCTGCTGGGGCCATATTCCCCCTGCTGCTGCTGCTGCTGCTGCTGCTGCTGCTGCTGCTGCTGCTGCAGCGGCGGCTGGGCTGGCGAACTCGTAGCTGTAGAAAGACCCCCCGTGCCGCAGTCGCTACCGAAGCAGAGGTTTATTTTGTACGGGCCTAAACCACAAACCCTAAACCCTAAACCCTAAACCCTAAACCCTAATACCCGCTGCAGGCGGTGCGGCGGCAAACGCGCACAGCGAGCGACTGCCAGTAGTAGGGCTTAGGGTTTAGGGTTTAGGGTTTAGGGTTTAGGCGACAGACCAGAAGCCCATGCGGGCGTCTATCTGTCCCCCCTGACGCGCTAGGGTTTAGGGTTTAGGGTTTAGGGTTTACCGGGTATGTCTGCATTGAAGATAAAAGTGCGGTGGTTTAGGGAATCCTTGCTACACTCCAATTGGTGTTTATCGCCTAAGGGGTCGGTGGCTATACACCCCGTGACAGGGGCCCTCTGTGTGCCTTCATAGGCCTTGAGAAGGACGATAGAACCTGCGCAAACCCTAAACCCTAAACCCTAAACCCTAAACCCTAAACCCTAAACCCTAAACCCTTGCGCTAGATCCTGGAGTTGAGCCGGACAGCACACGCGCGTGTAAGCCGCCACAGCCCTGCAGATTCCGTCGCCTAGGGTTTTAAAGGGTCTAGGGTTTAGAGTCTAGGGTTTAGGGTTTAGGGTTTAGGGTTTAGGGTTTGGGTTTCAGGGGCAGTCGCGTTGAAGGCGTGCCTGCGGCGGCAGCGGCAATGGGCCGGTGTCGACCAAGGGTTTAGGGTTTAGGGTTTAGGGTTTGTGTTAAATACCTTTTTTGATTTGGAAATTGCCTACTGCCCCAAATTTATTTAATAATCCTTCCTTGTCGAACTCAGCAAAATACACGCTGCGGATTTCAGGTGTATAGGCAGCTGCCGCGCCTGCGGTGGGGGGTCCTGGGGCGGCGCTGTTCATTTTGCAGCTTCTGTGCAGTAAATTGGCGTTAAATGAGAATAAAAAAGAATAAAGAGCGGATAGAAACAGAAAGAAATTACTCTGCTAGCGTGAGGTGTACGTACACCCCAGCAGCCCGACGGTCTCGACCCGCTGATACACATGCGCTGTCGCTGCGCCAGCGGTTGGCTGGAAGCGGGGCTAAAGGCGTATTTTTGGGGGCGCTTTCACTTTCTTTTTAAATAAAATTCCTTTTAATTTGTTTTTATTCCCTTTTGCGGAGAAAAAACTCAAAAAGATACAGCTGCTAGCCCTGTCGGGCGCCCGAACCCCAGGAGCCCATTAGTCGCACGACTCCACCCCCTTCTCGCTTTTCCTTCGCCTTTGCCCTTCTTTCTTTATTTTTTTGCATTTAATTTAATATATTTAACACATTAATTCAATTTATTTTTTATTTTTGCGTTTATTCAAACAAAAACGGAGGAAAGGGCTTGCTGCCACCCTCGTGGCCATTGGGCCGTTCCTCGGGTGTACGGTCACCTCCGCCACCCCCGCTAAACCCTAAACCCTAAACCCTAAACCCTAAACCCTAAACCCTCGCGCGGGGTTCTGAAATAGTTTTTTGACGCTGCAGCCAGCAGTGGGTTTCTTGCTAGAGGTTCTGCTGCTGCTGCTGCCGCTATCTCGCTGCATTCTACGGTTTAGGGTTTAGGGTTTAGGGTTTAGAGCCTTCGTCTCGCTAGGGTTCTGAGGTGTATACTGTACTCTTACTCGCTTTTTTCCTCCTTCTCAAACCCTAGCAGCTCTAGGGTTTAGAGCTGCCTGTACACCTCAGCCCCTAAGCTGCTGCAAAACGCTAAACTATACCTCCATAGTTCTAGGGTTTAGGGTTTAGGGTTTAGGGTTTAGCTGCCTCTGCAGCAGATACTAGAGACAAACCCTAAACCCTCAATGCTACATGCAGACGCACACTTGGGCCTGCCACCCGATATCGTTGTTTTTCCACTAAAAAACAAAATACAAATATAAATATAAATATTAATATTAATATTAATCTGATAATTAATAGTAATGTTTATGTTAATAATAGTATTAGTATTAATATTAATATTAGTAATAGCATAGAGATTACTATTAATATTGATATTCATTTTTATTTTAGCATGAATATTAATATTAATATCAATAGGAATACTAATATTAATATTCTGTATTAATATTAATATTAATACTAATACTAATATCAATATTTTGTATTAATATTAATATTAATATTAACATTAGTATAAATATTAATATTTATATTTATATTTATGTTAATATTATTATTAGTACTAATATTAATATTAATACTAATACCAATATCAATATTTTGTATTAATATTAATGCTAATATTAATATTAATATTAGTACTAATACTAATATCAATATCAATATTTTGTATTAATATTAATATTAGTACTAATACTAATATCAATATCAATATTTTGTATTAATATTAATATTAGTATTAATGTGAACAATGGTACAAAAGTAAACATAACTACAAATATGAATACAAGTAAGCAAATACGAATATAAATACAAAAATAAATGTAAGTATAAATATAAATAAGAGGATAAGTATACAGATATAAATATAAATATAAATATAAAAATCTATGTTTTATAATATATATTATAATCAAGAACTATAGGAAATATAATATATATATATAAAATATAATTTCATATATCTTCTATGTATTCTATGTATAAAAGTACTATACATTATACACCGCATATATACGTATATACAATATATAATATAATAATAAAGTAATATATATTCTATATTATATATTATAAAATCTATAATAATAAAGTAATATATATTTTATATTATATACTATAAAATCTATAATAATAAAGTAATATATATTATAAATTATATATATTGCAAAATATATAATAATGAAGTAATATATATTATATACTATATATTACAAAATCTAGAATAATAATACAGTACTATATATTCTATATTATATATTATAATATATATTCTGTATTATATATTATTATTAATCTAGAATAATAATAAAGTAATATATATTTTATATTATATATTATAAACTCTAGAATAATAATAATAATATATATATTATATATATAATATACATTATATATGCTGCTCCTAAGGAAATATGCAGAAATAATATTAATATTACATATCAATATATGCAGATAAACAAAATAAAATAGAGTAAAATAAAATAAAATGAAATAAAACAAAATAAAACAAAATAAAATAAAATAAAATAAAAAAGAATTATACTGGTAAACAAATATAAACGAATGTTATATATTCATGCTTATCCCTTTCACTTTTTAGGGTTTAGGGTTTCGGGGTATTTATACATATACATCTTTATATATATATATATATATATATACATTTATAAATATATTTTTATATATATATACAAAAATATATTTATATATATTTATATATATATACATATATATATATTTATATATATTTATATGCATATACATACATTTATATATATATTTTTATATATATATACATAAATATATTTAGATATATTTATATATAAATACATATATATATATTTATATATATTTATATATATATTTATATATACGTTTATAAATATATGTTGTTTGTAAACAGATATATATTTATATTTATAGAAATATATTTCTTTATTTTTGTGTTTAAATATAATTATTGTATTTGTATTTAGATATATATTTATATATATTTCTTTTTTTTTGTATTTAAATACAATTATTATACTTGTATTTAGATATATATTTATATATATTTCTTTATTTTTGTATTTAAATACAATTATTATATTTGTATTTAGATATATATTTATATATATTTCTTTATTTTTGTATTTAAATACAATTATTATTTTTATTAATATTTTATTTCCTTTGCATGCAGCGATGGGCCGCCCGTTCTA
>HG711558.1:0-13947 GCA_000499725.1 Eimeria brunetti
GGATGATGTTACCGCTACATCGTTGTTTAGTAAAATAAGTTACCCCAAAACTTCAAAATAGTTCAATTATGGGTTAACAAGATGAAAAAGAATAGTTCTGCCGTCCCCACACCTCTGGCAAGGCGGCCCCACGTGCTGGGGCTGGGGCTGGGAAGGGGACAGCCCAGCATATTGCCTCCACTTCTTGTTACACTTGCAAGGATACTCTCACTGAGGGTGCAACCCAGTTACTTCTAATACTTATTAACTATGAGACTTACTGAAGAGTTACTCAGTGTCAAACCACGTTCCCTTTGAAGTTGACACATTTGTTATGAACACAATGAGCACGGCAAACTGAGGTTAGCATTGTTTGCCGTGATTGTAGTGAGTGTTCACTACACAAAAAATCAGTTTACAACGGCACATGTTGGGGAAACGTCCGCACTGCGCACTTAAACTCGATCGAAGCAGCCCCTTCATTTGGGATCGCCCGGCCGGCGCCGAAACTGTGAGGACGCACAACCGGCTACTAACCATACACAGTGCGCCATCTGCACTTGCTTTCATACTGCAAGTAAAGGGCGGTTCAGGTTCTGTCTTTAGGAAATTAGAGGCCTACCTGCATGAAGTTGCGGTGTTGTGCAGCCGAAGAACGGAACGGATATTTGAAGGAACCTAATATCGTTCACACGTTTATTTGTATTTGCATGAAGGGTCACGTCCACAGTGGTAGTTGTAGTTGCAGCGGAGCATATCCGGTGGGCAGTTGGTACCTCTGTGTGAGAAAACCCTCTTTGCATGCCAACAAAGGAGACTTTGGGCCTCTTCGGATCACAGGGCCCTTGGTAACGGACCTGTCGCTCACCAGGGCAAAACAAAGACCAGCCTTGCTCTGCGGCTTGTGCCCCCAACGATAACGCAATGGCAGACAGGACTCACTTAGTGATTTTATTGTTAAGGTCCCGAATCCCTTCACACAATGGGGTAGGAAGAACTAGGACAAATAGAGGGACTGCAGATCATGGAGATTGTTGCTAAAAAAACGTTCGGTCCCTCCTTAGTCCTGAGCCTACTTGATAACATATTGTGAAAAACTTCATCCTCAAATTATTAATATCTCACTCTGGCATAGGTTAATGGCCAGGAAAGAAAGATATCTGTCAGTGGGCCACCACCGTTGGTCCCCACTGCAACGCCCCGACGTTCTTCCCTTATCTAGTTGCGTCGTGCTGAATATTACTGAGGCTGACGATGCTACGGATACATCGTTATTCACTTAAATAAGTTGACCCAAAACTTCATAATAGTTTCATAGTTTGTTATTTAGAAAAAGGAATGTTCTACTGTCCCCACACGCCCCGGCACGACTGCCCCACGTGCTGGGGTTGGGGGCTGGGAGGGGGACACTCCAGCATGTGTTGCCACTTCTTGTTGCACTTACAAGGATACTTTCACTGAGGGTCCAACCCAATTCATCTTAATACTTATTAACTACTAAATTCATTAAAACTTACTTAGTAAGTGTCAACCCAGATGCACCTACACGGTAACACGTTTCCTATGGACACAATGAGCACGGAAAACTGTGAGGTTAGCATTGCTTGCCGTGGTTGTAATGAATGTTCACTACACCATGCTTGTACTTGCCCGTAGACCGAGTATTGATTGCCAGATACTTGCTTATCAGTTGCCTAAAATGTCAATGGACGCAGAAAGGGGGTGTGTCGTAATTGGAGCATTAGTCTGGCTTGCACCACTAGCTGTGCCAGGGCACCATGCAAACCATTTGAGGCAGTATCAACTGGCAACTGCCCGAGGTCCATATGGACGCGTATCTGAGTGGTCTGGGGCTGTATTGCAGGTCAGAGGTTTTAGGAGCCTGTTGCAAACTTTGTCTAAAGTATTTTAACTCTGCTGCACCTCATGACTGACATCGAGTAAGGCCAAGCACCCCCGTAACACTTGCTAGCACCAAGTGGTTACTTGAGTTACGTGCAAGCAACAAATCTCACCCCAACAGCACCGCACACTAGCGCGCAGCAACAGTTATTTTAGAAAGTCATTTTGAAAATGTAGACAATGAAAAATTCCCCAGCCGTTTTTCCTTCTGCACCATGGGGATTGACAGGTCGTCTTATGCTGTTCACTGGGGAGGTGGACAACTTTCGGAAGTTCAACCGACCTGAGAGGAGCCTGGCTTCTGCACTCCATCCAAATGGAAATGATTTTCCTTCAAGAACGACGCATGAAGAGTGCGTCCATATTTGCCGACCATCCAGATACGACAGGCGCTGAGATACGGAAACAGTGAAGGATGTCCTTTGTTTTCTCTACTTATACTTCCGTCCTTGAAACACATTGGGAGGTTTGTAGCCGCTCTTGGCATTTTCTTTACTAAAAGAGGACTCACAGCAGTGGTTCCTACACGCAAGCGAGCGGTCCACGCCTTCTGATCGCATCTGGACCGTTGTAACCTTCAAGCGTGCCCTAGGCTGCATGTGTGAGAAACATCTCTTTGCTTGCCAACAAAGGAGGGTTTGGGGCTCTGGGGATCCTAGGGCCCTCGGGAATGGACCTCATTCACACCAGTGAGCAACAAAGACCAACCTTGCCCTGCGACTTGTGCCCCCAACGACTACACAAATGCAGTCAGAAATCACCTAGTGATTTTAAAGTTGAGGTCCCGATTCCCCTCACACGATGGGGTATCAAGAGCTAGGACAAGTAGAGGGACTGCAGGCCATGAGGATTGATAATGATAGAACGCTCAGACCCTCTATAGTCCTGAGCCCGCTTTGTAGCATAAGCTGATAAACTCCATCCTTAGATAACTTATATGTCGCTCTAGCGCTAGTCAATAGCCAGGAGAGATATGTGTCTGTCTGTGGGCCTCCACCGTTGGTCCCCACTGCAACGCCCTGACGGTCTTTCCCTATGTGATTGCGTCAGGTTGAGTATTACTGTGCCCGATGATGTTACCGCTACATCGTTGTTCAGTAAAGTCGGTTACCCCAAGACTTCAAAATAGTTCTATTATTGGTTAATAAGAAAAGGGAATGTTTCTGCTGTCCCCACATGCCCTGGCAAGGCGGCCCCACATGCTGGGGCTGGGGCTGGGAAGGGGGCAGTCCAGCATGCTGTCACCACCTCTTGTTACACTTGCAAGGAGACTTTCACTGAGGATCCAACCCAATTACTTCTAATACTTATTAACTACGAGACTTACTGAAAACTTCCTTAGTAAGTATCAACCCCCATGCCCTTAGAAGTTAACACATTTCTTATGAACACAATGAGCACGGCAAACTGTGAGGCTACATTGTTTGCCGTCGTTGTAGTGAGTGTTCACTACATATAGCAATGAGTGCCCAGCATCTGACCCGGGGTTTGCCGCTGGTTGAACGGCTGACTGCGTGCCTGAGCGCCTGACCCACACAAAGCAGTCCAGTCAGACTGACAGTGCAGACAGATCTGTTCTTGTCTCTTTTCCCCTTCGAGAGTAACGGGAGTATGTATTAGGGCCTATTCACGTTAAATTCGTAGATATAGGGGAGTATTTGCTAGGTTTTACGGCTAGCGTATCGGTGCGCAATGAATGCTAGACACAGGCCTATACGCAGTAGCAGTAGAGAGCGGTACGCACTACAGTAGCTCCACGTGCAAGCACAACCAAGCCATCTTCGGTGCAAGCAATAAACCTCTAAGGCGACTGGTGAGCACATATTTGGCAGTCTGGGATCTCTGCAGGCATGTAGAAGAAGTAGTCAAAGAAGGAGGACAAGAACGAAATATTGGTTCATTCTAGTTGAACAAGTTGACAGGAGTCAGCGGGCATCAAACAATTCGGTTTCCAGCATTGCTTTTGCTGCGAATGCTAAAGCTGTTTTTTGCCACTGCCAATGATGGTTTTATATCATCTGTGGTTGCTCCTTGTGCATCATCCATCAGTGCGGGGAACTATTGTCACTGCTAACGTTATTCTTGCACTGATGGATGTTGAATTTGTTAGAACTAACGGAGTATACTTCCATAATACATGAGTCCCTGAATATTGTGATCGTATGACAGCTATTGTTTTTCCTGTTCCAGGCTTTGCGGCTCGCTCTGGAGTCCTTATATTGTACAACTAATTGGGACACAAAGGCGTTCCCGTGCAGCTGAAAAGCGTTAAGCCTTCAAAAATGGACGGAATTCCAAGAGCTGAAAACCCCTAGGGAAGACTGGGAAATCCAAAAAAAACTCCTTTATTCCGGTTTTATAGCAGCGTGGTTGACCTTAGATTGATAAGTGAAGCATTTACATTGTGTCTGTCAGAATGTATTGCTTAAGTACCCGGCCAATCTGTCCCTGGGTACAGCGTCCAAAACACAGTGTATTGCCTCTAGATGCAGCATCAGCGCTACTGCAATGAAGCCATACAAACCCGCTGCACTTACTTCAGGCTCATTTAATTTGAAACCAGTTGGAGGTACACACGAAAAACTGTTGTAATTGCTGTACAGGCACCCCAATATGTAAAAATAGTCATTTTGGCTCACTAATCGGAAACGAACAACCAAGATATCTATTTGATGCCTGATGGTGGGTCTCTTTTTCTTCGGAAAATTATTTATACACGTACAGGCTAGATGGGCGTGAGACGTCGAATCAACTATGCACTAGACACGCTCGAAGGTCATCGATGCACCCAACTCAGCCACCATGTGGCTACACAAAAGAACAAAAACGTAATTGATAAAATACCCGCAAACAGCGCATGCGAGGTGCACTTGGGGGCTCCAAACAATCGGTAACACTTCAGTATTCTACAACACGAAGAATTTTCTAACTGACGACACTGTAATACACCGAAGGAACGGCTGTGCCCAAAGCTTTCCAAATCTTGACAAGTAAACCA
The DNA here is from genome assembly GCA_000499725.1 of Eimeria brunetti. NCBI lineage: Eukaryota > Apicomplexa > Conoidasida > Eucoccidiorida > Eimeriidae > Eimeria > Eimeria brunetti. The sequence goes on from HG711558.1 coordinate 4,880, forward strand.
CACAGTTGAGGGGGAGCCCCCCAAAGCTAATGACAACTGAATTTGCAGTGGCGCAAATGTCTAGTGAAGAGCCAACAACTCAACTCAAACACAAGCAGACAGTTTCACACACCAGCATTGTGACCCCTTTCATACAGCACGCCAAATACTACTGAATGGCAGTTCATAAGGACAGGTAGGCTTCGCACGCCGGTTGTTCACGGAGGCCGCCAAACTATCACCACATAACCAAAAGGGCGCTGCATGCTTGTCTGGCCATTCTAGTCAGCGAAAGAAACGCGCGAGACCGGATGTCAGCACTCAACACGCAGCAGAACCACATATCAACCAGTAGAGAGTAAGCGTGTAGCGCTGAGGGATGCACAGTGCAAATTGGCTGAGTCCTCAGTCCCTTTCCCTCAATTCCTTCAATGCCGCTCTTCCTAATCTCACCCTCACAACAAACAAAGTCATTGCGGAGCACAACAAGAACACACGACGAACTCGAAATAAAATACTCAGGTGAGGGCGAAAAACGTGCAGGTCCAATGCGAGTTTAATACACGCCTTGGATGATCAAATCCGCTACTCCAGGGGAATGTGTCATCCGCGTGGAACATGCTACACACACATACAGAAGAGGTGTGTTATGCACCATCAAATTACGGCAAAACAGTCAAATTGTCGTAAACAAGACCAGCCTTTGGAGGTCCCTTCTACGGCTCAAACACTCCTAAATGAAAAACAGGACTAGTTCGAGAAAACCCGAAACTGTGCACCTTGCGCTTCTGCAAATTCCCTGTGTGACACAACCAACCTGCTGCACGGTCAGTTCGGCCCTGAAGTGCACCACGACAAAGCTTCGCTCAATCTTTGAGCCATATCTGCCACATGGCAGAGATACGCACTGGTTCTAACTACGGCACTACACACGCATCCAATGGATGCTATGCACCCATTACAGGGCTGCCTGTGCACCCTACCATCCCTCTGAAAACGACATACAGGCGATTTCACGGACCTACTACGGCTTGGCACTACAAGTTGCCCGCGTTCCCCTTATTGATGGTAGGTAGCAGACGCATTTGCAAGTTTGCAATGATAAAGTTTACAATGGTACATCGGACTAAGGTGCATTAACAGCTCCATTATCCGCACCGCCTCAAAACCACAGTCGTATCAGATTCAGGCAAAGGAACGCCTGCAGTGTGCGGAATAGTCTTCAGTCCGCGGGAAAATAACATTGTTGGTGGCTTGGCAGTAGTGCCGAAGAGCTGATGATACACAGCTTCTTGGCACATACCTGTACTCGTAAACCCGCTGAACTACTGAGAAACCACAACAATTAGGTGTTGCCTCCGCCTCCCTGCTCCAACAAGTGGCTTACGCCATGCTGCGTTATTCAGCAGGAACCCTTGCACTCAATAACAGCCACAGCTAAATCGAATTTAGGCCAAAACACTGCTGCAAAAATACAATCGGAGAGTGGTGCGTGCATCATGGGCCTTTCGATAGAAATCAACGGATCCATCACGTAAACCGTGATCGACCCGTTGTCGCCGACAGCACCAGTGTGCTGTTGCAGGTATAAAGCGAGGTCAGGCATGGCACACATGCGCAGGGCACTCTGTATGCTCGTGCAGAAGAAGTCCTGCATGGCGCATTTGTCCACCAAAAAGGCACATACACCCCACGCGACATCTGCTTGCTAACAACGAAATGTTACTTGGCGTTGTGAGCAGCACTACCAATGAGGCAGCACTTCCAACGCAACGCAGGAAAACTTGAAACAGCCTCCTTTTATCGTCACTCTAGCACGCTTTTTTCGAATGTACTTTGCCCCTCAGTACAAAGCTCAACATACGGTGCAGTACACTCAGCACCTGTGCGAGCGCGGCTTGAGGCATTGTGCAGCCTATCCTGGAAGGCTGCGTGCTTAGCCTCGCCACGCACAAGAGAAGTTGTTTATCAAGCACAAAATTGACTCCACGATGGCCTAAAAGAGAACATAAGCTCAGTGTTGCTGCAAAGGTAGCAAAACCAATGCGCTTCTAGGTATACGACTGAGGCCAGACGCGCCATGCTTGTCTACGCGCCTCCTCTGTCTCATACGCAGTCCACTTGCTCAAACTGCACGGTCAATCATCCTCTGCAATACCAACCAACTCACATATGCATAACGACCGGCGTTAGCGCACGTTCCAGGTGGGCAGCCCTGCAGGACGCTGCCTTGCAAGCCATTCACACGTATGTAATACAAGCCCTTCCTCCACCCCCACAGTTTTATCACTGCCTTGCACTCTGCGACTCCCTATCTCTGATGCTGCTCGTCTCCTTCCTTACTGACCCTTCCTACGGGACTGACGCACGACCTGCAAAAAAAGAAGGTATCGTTGCGTAGTAAATAAATAATCTCGACTAAGCAGGAAAGTGCCCTGCATTACCCCTCCTGCTTCCGTTTGTGTTGATCAATATTTACACAATTTGCAAAAGACTCCTCTGGCATCAGTAAAACAAGAGCATATTGGACATGTCCAGAACACCAACTAGCTCGAATAATGTTGGCCATCCGGGAACAACAGCCTACACTAGTGTTTCCGTTTTCTGTGCTACTCACCAGGTATACAACCTGTGCAAGCGACATGCATATCCACCTCTTTTTTTAATGTACATCGTACGCCTCACCCGTTCACATAATAAACCGAAAAACAATTAGTGCAAGAGGTGCTCGCACATCACATCGCAACTCGATACAGCTGCATGCGTTCATATACACATCCACGAATGCCACAAAATCGCCCGAAACGTGAGCGCATTTTTTAATGCGCGAAAATGAAAAATCTGCTGTTCAGCGGCTTCCGAGTTTCTGTAAGCTCCTTTATTCGCTAGGGCTCAGCATCTGGACGCCTCTGGCAGCTGTGTATAACATGACTGTGCCCAGTCGCAACGCCAAGAAAAACCTTCGCCACCCTTCAGTCATAAGGGTCTTCTTCCGTTGGCTTCCGCCTGAATATGCCAGCGTGCTACAAAGTGTTGCCGCCATTGTTGGGCAGCTGCTATAATCGCGGCAGTGAACTCACTACGAAAAAAGCCCACGAGCACCAACGACAGCATACATTGGGTCCAATATTCATTGTAGTCCACCACAACACTCGGAATGCACAACGATTGTCATGCTACACACGACAATCGTCGTATGTACGCTAGAACCAAAGTCAGGTCATGCGTCATTACTTGCGGAAGGGAGGCTAGCTACGAAGGACCAGGAAAATGTCTCGAAGCAGTTTATCTCTTCAGTCCATGCACCAATTGGCCTTGCTTATGCTCGCATATTAGTCTACTGCGCAGCGCTAGCGACTTTCCAAACCATATTAGGCTGTCTCCTCTCGCACCGGCCCCATGTGTGCAGGCCGCTGTCATTAAGGCGCCTGAGTCGGGATTTTGAGTCATCTGATTTTTAGGGCCCCCTTGCCAACCCTCATCTTAAGTATTTTGACTGTTGCAGCTCACGCGCTCCTTGAATGAGGTACAGGGCCCTCGATACAACATGCAGGCACAATCTAGCCTTCTTTGTGGCATGCATTATAGATGTACACAATTGTTGAACACTTCTACTTGTTTGTAGGGTGCCCCCTATGGCTAAGTGAATGTTATTACTACAACTCTGTCTGGACTACGCTAGAGTCTGTTGGATGTGCTGCCACCACGAACTTGTGCACCAAATTTCCCCAACCCAGAGGTCAAGCCCTCATTTCCTAGTTCTATGGAGTAGTTGTGATAAATGTACTCTGGAGAGATACGACAAGGCTCAAAAAAACATTGACCCTGGACGGTGCTGTCCCGTTGTGTTGATGCCAGCCACGTGCGGGGGGCTCGGTAGGGAACAGGTGGTCGTAGCTGGGTTGGAGAACTGGTCCCTCAACGGGCTGTTTCGGATTATATTTTTTGTTTGCAAGTTTAAGTACATTGTTCCATCGAAAATGTCTTCTTCTATGCCACTGTCTGCCCCCCGTACGACATTGCCTGGGATACCGGTTGCGGCAGCAAGCAGCTTCAATGAAGCGAGGCGCAGGACCATTTCTGAAGGAAAAGCACAGCATATGGATGACTCACTGGCTCTACAACATATGATCAACGCTCCCACGCAGGACAGATTCCGACGGCGAACGTTGTCGTTCGCGCAGCTCTACGTGTTGGCCGCCATATCAGCCCTTCTTTTCACTGTTATTCACTGTTTTAGGGCACATGCAGTTCAGGGAAATAAGGCTCCCTATGGGACGGTCACCCGCTACCTAGCAGAGGGCGGACATGCGTGTTCCGTAGGTTTTCACTGTCTTATACGATATATACGCTTGGGCGCCTCTGTTGATGCTAGGACACTTCCTGTTGACATGCTCAACACTTAGGGCAGACGCTGCAAAAGGTGACGTATGAAGCTGCAGCTGGGGTGCATCAGTGCGCCTTGAATCCCTTGTGCCGTTGCTCTGCGGGAACACTCGCATTGCGAAGACGGTACGGTCTGCCGTCGGTAAAGGGCTGTTGACGTCGTACAGGCGTGCAAATTGGAGCAGTTAATTTCGTGTTAACCCCTTTCAGGGGCTTAACGGCGAAGGAGTACTTGTACGGATGCCAGAGCTATCTGACGACACGAAGCTTCAGAAGGGTCGCAGTAGTTTGAGTTGCGTTTTACTGGAATACTCCGTACGTGCATGAAAACGAACTGGCCTCAAAGAGCCGCAGCCCCCCAAAGGCAATGCTTAGCTTCCATGAATCGTGCGTAGCAGGGCAGGCGATGCAACACCACCGGCAGGCATATTTTACCAGAAGTCCCTGACGCAAATAGTGTTTTCTGTAGGAAAGGGCTGAGTACAGGAAATGTCGATGGGGAGGCGCTTGAGAATATGCAGGAGTCGTAGCGCATACGTCACGAGCGACCAGCAAAGGGATGCGCATCAATGCAAAGGGAGCCTTTGCAGTGGGGGGAGCACGTTAGACTTAACAACGGAAGTTGGTGGGAGCTCTTCAACGCTGAGGTGGATGCGTGTGCAGAGTCTTGATCCATCGGTGGGCCCGCGAACGCGCTGTCTTCGATGCCATGGAAGATACAGGACATGCCAGGCGTATCCTCCGGATGAATTACACAGGAGGCTGGTCGGAATACGCGTTTGTGCACATCTGCTGCTCTCCAGAGCGACAGCTCAGGTTGGCTGGCATATGCCTTACGATGGGCGCTTGGATTTCGTAGAGGACAAGGTCCAGTGCTTTCGAGCGTGTTGGGCTGGTTTTGTGAGTTTATAACCCTCTGTGAAGCAGAATTATTTGAGTGACAAGGGGGCGTTTGCTGGATGGGTGCACATGCTACTAGTCGCAACCTGGTTTGCTACGCTTCACTATTTGGAGGGGGTACTCTTACGTGGATCAAAGAGGGACTCAAACCTTGTCGTTTCCCGCTCTACCTTTTGGTTTGCGCCTGAGGGCGCGTGCAGTTGCGTGTAAAGCAGACATGCACTACTACCACTGTTTTTTTTTTTTTACACGGTGTTTAAGTGCATTCCTTTCCAATAATCGAACGCACGAATTTACGCTGGAAGGCGTTGTATTGGAACCATTGGTAGTTCCGATTGGGGACCCGTCCGAAAATGCAGACGAACCGGCTGGACGTTCCACGACGGTTTCAATCTGTGGGAGGACATTACGTTTTGGTGGACATCTAGGCATATACGAACGCCCTTCTAGTGGGGATACTCTAGAGTGCTCGGTGTATTCTTTTACTGTGCGCTGTAAAAAGTTGGGTGATCGCGCGGATTGGTCGCCGTGGCGTCTGCAGGCCACCTGTGCAGATACTTCTAGCCAGTCGGAATTTGTTGGCGGCATCTGAACCGCAGTTCAAAGCGGCTCTTCTAGCTACCACGTGCACAAGTGCTAGCCAGGATGAGTAGAACGAATGCGTTTGGCAGCACGGAAACCCCCGCGTCTAGATATTCAAAGGTGGCAAAATGTTTGTGGTCCGTTGTGTTTCACGCAGGCGAACAGTGAACGTCTTTTTGATCACGTTACGTATTTGTGCCTCCAGCTTTTCAAGAAGCGCTGACCGCTTTCTCGGCGGGTTGTCGCTTCAGAGTGTCTAAGGGAACTTACACGAGTATGTAGATGCAATTGTGGTGTCAAACGGCAGACAGGCAAACGTGGATATCTACAAGTCCGCAGGCTCATTTGTTTCCCGAAGACCAACGGGAGTATTACTATTCGCTCATCCGTTTGATAGCAGGATATTATCAACACGAGCAGGCCAGCAAGTACCCACTGTAACGTTCACCGCACATCGCCCTTTTATAAACCGCTGACACACTTTCGTCAAGAAATGCTAAGGGGAATCGTTTGTTAGGGAACTTGCATACGGTCAGGGTAGAATTCATTGTTTCCCCGTATTAGACGCTAGGCATTTCATTGTTTCCCCGTATTAGACGCTAGGCATGTATTCCATTGCGCAGGCAGTGCGAACACATTTTGGCTTTTAGCGTTTAGAGGTATTACCATTAACGTAGGGCAATTTCTCTTAAAAGGGCAGGAAGGCGTCCCTTTCTGAACTTAACCACTCAAACGCAATGCCCAGTGCACGTGAATCGTTTCGTAGGCGCACTGGATAGTGCAGTGATGGCGTTGACGTGGGAATCTTTGGGTATGTGCCGCGCAGGCCCGCCTGTCTTATGTCAGCTGCATGAGAGATTCCTGAGTGCTGCAGCAAGTGCCGTAGATGGCGTAAGGGCTCGTGGGCTTAATTCCGGCGATGGATATTGGTGTTGCGCTGCAAACCGTGGTTGGAAATGCCTATACTGAATGGAATACGGTGAATTGACGGGAGGGATTGTTAAAGAGCAAAGGGAAGGTGGCGTGGCACAGGCGCAAGCACATGCGGCCTTCACTCTGAAGGGTGACGCAGTGCTCCGGATTCTCCGATCGCTGAGTTCTCCTGAACAGCAGGCCAGCGTCCAAAAATATTGCGATTCGTACGCCAAGCGGTGCATCGCTTTTTGATGATGCTCTATGGGTAATTGACTGTGCTGATGGATTGGTTGCTGCCGTGATCGTTGCGAAACTGAGCTCTGACTATCCGTAGGTTCCGTTCGTGGTGAATGTTTATAAGTTTTAGTTATGCGCGCTTGCACTTTATAGGTGTAAGCTGCATCCACAAGCATGTGTCGTATGCTTACCTTAGTGATGTCGACGTGAAACTTTGCGCTGGTAGGTTCAGCGAAATCTTCCACCTTCTTTGCCGACAGGGAGGCATTTCTTCCTTTTATTTTGGGAATGGGGCACTGCAGATGCAAATAAAGCTCGCTGCTAGCGCGCTGGCCGCTTCGCTACATGCAGAAAAATGACAACAATTTCGTACTTTCGCAACGGCGGTGCGCTTGTTCTGAATTTGTTCCGATTCGTGCTTGCCTTCGCGGTTGTGCTTACACCATGAGCCATGTTCACTGTAGTAACAGTGCCTGGACTTCCGCATTTGATATATTTCGCCTGCTTTTTGTTCTCTGAAGCAACCTTGGGGGGCGTCCTGAATGTGCCAGATTGCTCCTTCCCTGATCCAGTTTTCCTCCAGCATGAACAATCTTTCCCGTTGCAGCTCCCTCTTCTGTGTAGCTCATTATATAGTAACGTCGTAGTGTTTAATGCTACCTTTCGTAGCAGCACAGCCTGGAGCTCCGACACTACGGCAACCTCCTTTGTAATCCTGCTGAGCAATGGGACGTAATGCGGGACTGCAGCGCATTGAAATGCCTTTACCGTCAGAAAGTACTTTCCCTTGCTCCCGTTGCTGTATGCTGCCTAGGCATGGCGAATACCTAGTAAAGTCCACTGCAGCCGGGACCATGTACGGGGTTTCTTCTGGACGTTGTAAGAATATATTCTTACGCATCTCCTCGCATCTCCTCAACAGAAAGTGTGACACAACTCACGTTTGTGGGGCTTGTAGAGTAAGATGCACCGTCGTCGGTGACCTTTTATAAGGCGGCTTTACAGCTGCAGCATCCCTGCTGCTGTACGCGCTGTTGCGCACTCATTGGGGTAGTTGCCATATGCTGAGACCGCATGCGGCTTCATCATTCTTTGCTGAGAGAGAGTCTGCATGTGCACGCTGCACGAGTTGACGTGGCGATGGGTCTCTTTTGTTGCCCTTGGCACATTAATACCGTGAGATTGATGCAGATTTGTGCTATGGAATATTCAGAGCACCACTGGGTATGCGAATCCGGCATTGACGGCATTTCATTGGTGTTTGTGGTTCGGGGGTGGGGGCCCAGACAGGACCTTTGTGAAGGCGTTTTCTCAGGGGTCCATGCATGACAAATAGGAAACCGGCACAGATAATGAATGCGTCGCTCCAGTACTGCAGCGATGAAGAAACAAGATGTGAATATTTCATCGCAACGTGTATGTGTCATGGATTTGATCGTTCCTGGCGCCCATGGACTGTGAAGAATTCAACGCCTGCATCTTTGCTACCGCGGATGGCGGCTAGAGGCGTGTAGTGCTAAACTGAGCTTCAAATATTTAGCACTTCAAGTGGGAGTCTTCGGCTGCTAAGCTGACGTGCTGTGGTGCTACGGCGTTTCCCTGAGATTCCCCAGAGTTATCCCGGATCCCAGTGATTCGTCTAGAGTTATCGGGAGTTCAGGAGGATCACGTTGTGATAAGCATTGGCTTGAGTATGTGCGTCCCGTGCGCTACACACGGCGTTCAAAATGCAAACGTGCACCTGCAGCTGTTCATCTAGTAATCGCTTCTTGGTTCTATATCGATACCGACCAACAACATTTTGTTGGCTGTGACGCAGTCTCGCGTCATCGCTGAGGGTGTGCGACGCTGCCGTGCAAAGTTAAGTTGCCACCACGCAGTGAAATGATTGATCTAGATATTAGGATGTTTTGGGCTTGCCAGTAGACCTCGGGGTGGCCTTGCAAATAGGTGAATTCACCGGCAAATGTGCTAGTTGCGCTTGAACCAGGTTCCGCACGATGCAACACGAAATGAACCGAAGCAACAATGCTGTGGCGGGTATCTGCACGGGTAAGAGGGGAGACGAC
>HG711558.1:18905-35056 GCA_000499725.1 Eimeria brunetti
GCACACTGTGATATTCCCGTGCATGCGTAGTAGGGCACCTAGAATGTGCAATAGATGATATTAACCTACAGGCTGTGAGCCGGAGGGAACAGACAGAATGAGTCGTACTGCATAATTTGGCAAGCTGCCGGGAAATTCGAGAGCGTTGAGCCATGCAGTATGGGGAAACTTTCGACAGAATAAAACTGTGGTTAAACGTTTAGCTCTGCTGGATTGCGCGCGCTGGCAAGCTAATTTAGACCCTGTGTGTGTGGCCCTTGTGAGTAGCAGAACGGTGCATTGCGTGTGGCGTCGGCTGCTCAGAAAACGCCCCAAGGTTCAACCTGGTTTCTACACTGCTCAGTACAACCATGTAACGAAAGACATGTAAAGGGATCTCCGGGACTTCGAGACTCCTAGAGGAGTCTACTGCCAGTTACTCACAATAGCGCATAAGAGATACGTGCTCACGGAACGGTCTGGTGGTCCATCTGTAAAGCCAGCCTCCAAACCTAGCAATCAACGCAGAAACTAAATTGTATTGCAGGAAGTGTGTTGAACGCGTCAGGCCGTCTTTTTGCATTGGCGCCGTGCTCTTTAACATACCAACACTAGACGCCGGGCCCAGTATCCATAGGCAAAGGATCACATGCTAGCCCGCCTAACGGGCAGGGATGTTTGCTCTTCGGTGTAGACACGGGGGGAAGATGTGCCGAGCCATGCGGTGAAGCGCGCGGAACTGAAGGCATGTCGTGTTTGTTACGTTGTGCTACGGGTACGTACGCTTCGAGCATTAACTATGGTCCGGATGATATCTTGTTGGTGAAGGTTATATGTTTTAGCCTTAGCGTAGCACTTGCTGAAACTCAGTATCTTCGGACTTAGCTCTCTGGCTGGGCGTAAAGGGAGTGCGGCGCATAATTACTGCATGGCAAAAAAGGCTGCGAGGCATATGAAGGAGCTTAGTGAGTGTGGGAACGGTTGTCTACGGGCATGCCGGCCCAGCCGGATGTTAGAAGTGGCTTTGGGGAAAGTACATGGCGTATCCTCTTCTCGTACTCGTTTGAGATCTCGAGTGTTTCTGCGGAGCGGAGTGTCCACAGCACTTCGTAGCTGGCACAACATTACCCGTACAGTCAAGCAATGCTCATTAACATCTTCAACGGCGATAACCCAAGCCATCTGTATCTGAAGATGCCAAGCAACAACAGAAGTCTTTCAATGGGTGTCAATCTAACATTTCTGCTAAGAGGGGCTTCAAAGAGTTTGGGGCCCCTGAGTCAAACGTGCAGCGGCCAGTCACAGCTGCTTACCGAACAGAGATTGCACGTGCTTCAGCATAACTAAAACATTGGTGCAAACCTGCCCCCTTTGAATGCGACCTCGCAGATTGTTAGTCGGAAAGGACACAATAGGAACAAATTTACTACAACGACATTTAAATGTTGGGTTTCGCTTCCCCTACTTTGCTTAAAGCATTTCTAGAAATGCATCGTTGCTGCTCACTGTATTAGAACTATACGAGGGTGTTTATTTCAGGTCGTGTACATCACGGGTAGTTTTCATTGTCGTTATCTGTCACACGATATGCGTTTTTGCAATACATTGTAAGCGCGCGCAACCCAGGTTGGGGCGGGAGTTATACCATCTGATGAAGGCGCTGTGCGCAGTCTATGTCAATGCTTGACGAGCCTTCGCACCATCGGATTCATAAAGAGGTAAAAGGGATGCACACCAGAATTTGTTGGTTTGATTTGTACGAGTGCGGCGACCACCCAGATCGATTTATTCAACCTAGTGGATTTGTACGAATGCAACGAGCACCCAGATCGATTTATTCAACCTAGTGGATTCGTTGAAAATCGACAGAAGGCAACCTCGTGACTACCAGGGCAAACTGATTTTGCAGAGAGTGAGAAGCAGTGCATTCTAGTAGGTTACACACGGACCGATTTCTAATGTACAGGCTGCTGCACAATATGGTGATCGGTGTTTATGGGTGTTTTGGCCTTCTTGCCTTAGTGACAAGGGGCAATAAACGTCTCTGGCCACCGACGGTTTTATTTTAAAGTAGGGAATTGTTGGAGTGTGTATATCAACGTAAGCCAAAGAATGTCTATCGGGTAAATAAGAAAGTACGTCAGTCTGTGTGCGCTGGCCAAGGTAAGGTCATTAAACTATGCTAAAGCTCCACGCGTTTTGCCAGGCAGTCTGCTCCATTGTATTGGTTACTGGAGTGCAACGTAAACCTTGGGATTCGCTGCTACTTGGCGACAATTGCATGCGTCGGAGGGCGGATTGTGTGCATGTGCCTGTATTGCGGAGACATGAATACGCTTTTTCTCACGTTTATGACTGCCGCATCGCCCTTTTTACATGCTGGTCATGGAAGAGGTTCCCTCTACCGTTTCAAAGCTGTCAAGGATAGAGTGGCGCTATGTATTCGCCACTGTTTATACTATTTCCGTCATTGAAACTAGTGCACGTCAGTATTTAACGAACCGACAAACTAAGAGCACATTGTGCCCTACAGTGGTCCTTTACGCAAACCGGCATCCGCTTCCTTGTATGCATTATGTGCTTGCCCTTCCAGCTAGTGCGTCTTGCTTCAAAAATGTCGTCTGATGATATGAGTATGGCAAAGCCCAATATGGGCGCAACTTGACCTGTATAGCAGCTGCATAGCGGTCCCGCGAGTCTTCCCTCCACCCCTCACCCCCCGCGGCCGTCCATGACGCCGTCGCCGAACACGTTTAGCTGTTTTCGCATATTGAAGCCAATTGTGAGACGCCGTGAGAACTACGCTCAGGTTCTTGGTCTTACATATAGGCATTTTGTCTGCTGAATTTCTGGAGAAAACTGCTGATGGCAACTGCATGCAAGCAAGTGTGCCAAGAGGCGGCTTTGCAAGAGAGGGATCAAGCGTATATGGGCGTAAACGTGAAGCAGCTTATTTTTGATGCTATGTTCAAGTAGTGACTAAGGCTAGGGTGCTTTACTGGTCTTGCGTAGAAGACCACAAAACTGAGCTGGCTTAGTTTGATTGAGCTGTGATATCCTGTTTGCGGTGCCTGGCGTAAGTTTATACCAGGATAAATCTACCTTTCTTCACCACTAACTCACTCGGAAAAACTTCCACAGCCTTATATGTCGTTTTTTTAATGCTGTCTGAGCGTTACAGGCTTCGATGCCTCTTAGTCAAACAAAAGCTAGAGCGTTCCACAATCGTACCGTTCTGTTTGTCCAGTCGCTGCGCAGCTCGGTAGTTTGCAAATGGTGTTAGGTATGGGGTATGGATTAGTTCAATACGAATCACAACCCCCTGGGTGTCTCGGCAGCTGTTCATCTGTTGCTTACCAGTTAGACACTGATAGCCGCGGTATCTCTGGCCGCATTGCACAATTGAATCAACTCGCGCCGTTGCCACAGCAAGTAGGCATGCTGGCTTCCTTGGAGCACCTTTTCTATGTGCTACTTTATCGGAATAAAATTAAATTGTTGTGTTTGCGTGTTTGAATGCCAATATTCATGGATAAAGCAGTTTGGCTCCAGACGATACCACCACGATGCAAACCTTTTTTTTTCCCGCGTGGGCTAGCCTTCTAGCGGAAGCCTGCTCATCGGCACACAAAGGGAAGCTGTATACTATATGTGATCTTCAGTAAGTCTCACCTGAGTTACTCCTGATCCCCCTGATATCCATGTATAGAGTGTAGCTAACCTGCTCCTCCGAGAAACAATGAGATGTCACTGCATGGCCCACTCCTTGAACTGCTGAATAGCGGCATTATTAAAAACTTCTTTTTGGGAAACAAGTTGTGAAAATACATTGCGCACCTAAGCGCTATCGCGCCTGCCGTATCATTGTTCAGATAAGCAGGGCTGTTGCTCATCATTAAAGTTTTCGTCAACCTGTTAGGCTGTGAGTCTCACAAGTGCCACAGCCTCTGCAACAAGTCACAATAACACATGTGCGGATAGACAATAGTTTCTCGCACCTAACAAGCTGTTAATGATGTGTCTGGTGCGTGCATTGTGACTATTACAAGCGGGGGGGTTAGTGCAATGCTAGGCCTGACACATATTGGCGATCCAACACTTTGAAGACCGTCGCGCGTAGCGGTGCATACAACTTCACAATTGCGAAATATAGCCCTTGCACAATCATAGTCTTGGTGGATGTGAATTTCGGCTTGCATCTTTGTCTGTCCACGTGTACTCCTCCTAACGGCGCTTTTGCTCTCGTTGGTTAGGGTACCACAATTGTCTGGCCCCCGTTGAGAACTATCGGCCTGCATGTTGCAGCAAGCGTCCTCGAAGCCGTCGTTAGTTCTATAGTTTCTTAACGACAACCCGTATGTTTCTGGGCCCGCAAGCTTGTGTGTCTTGCAATCCATAGTGACGCAGCGAGGCACAACATTTCGTTTAGATGCTACCGCAGCTAGTGCTCGCAAAATAAAGTACTCCCAGTTTCCAAACATACATTCAAAGTCACCTAGGAAGTCGCACACGGCTTCGCCGGTTTGCGCCTTCATATTGGCATGTGCAGCACTTTGCACGGTAAGACGCAACCAGGACATTTGCAAACTAGTGGAAACCAGTCGTTGCCATGCCAAATGGGGCAGATTGTTGGAGGGCCACGCAATGACGCAGGCCTGTTGAGGTGTACGACGTCGACTGGATGCTAGGCTTCTCTGCAATGCTGCGAAGACGTGCATGTGGAGACCCAGGTAACAATTTACTGATTGCACGGCGGTTCAGCATGAACTTTCTAAGGCATGCTGGTAGAAAGAAGAGCTTACTGAAGCCTTTTTTCTCTTCCAAACGTTCGCTCACTGTGTTTGCAGGACGTAGGTCTTGAGGTTCATCTTTGACACCCCTGTTCCAAAATGCACAGCATGAACGTTGCGGGAGGCCGTGTATCAGCGTAGCAATCGAATGCAACAATGCCTGTTTTAGTTAGCGGTTTTGTTTTGTGCATGCTTCGCTGCAGCTTCATCATAGGATTTTAGGTTTGAATGTGTCTACTTCTGTATCCGATGCTTCTTGAGTGCATCTTGGAGTAAGTTCTTCAGCTCTCTCAGGGCTCACAGCGGTGAGCTCTGTCATGAGCGGGTGCAAATAGACCCGAATCCGTGCATACGCACATCAGCACACAGAAAAGCGATTGCGACCTTTGGATTCTGCCGCTGGGCAGGATGTGCTTCTTGTTTCGTGGTGCACGAAAAACTGTTCTCTGCGAAGGGTTGCTAAGATTGCAACGCTTGATGCGCAGGCTCGGAGTGTCTTCCCGCTATTTTTGCGTTGGTACTATACGCCTCAAGGAACATAATTCGAAGCGCAGAATGTGTGTCTCATGTTGCCGCATACCGGGAACATGTAAAGGCTTACGCGTACGCGAAGGGCAATAGACGGAGACGTGCCGAACGGTAGCAGAAGCGTGCGAAGCGTACTGCGCCGGGCGCGTAGTGCCTCAAGGCTGTTGCACTTGTCGTTGACTGTTGATTGTACGCCGCTTGCACTTGCGCGGCGATCTACATCGTGCGTCTATCTAAGCTTCTGCCTCCTAATCCCGAATAGACTCCGCAGAGGATGGTTTGGTGAAAAAAAAGAGATGGCGTAGCGGTGCCCCTGTTGACAGCTCCTAATCAAATTTGCTTCATCGATGCAGCCGCTATGCTGATAGCACTTTGTCAACAGGCATCAAAGGCAGCCTCCTGTTTCTTCTGAAGAACAGTTCACTATAACCTGGAAGCCTACACGGGGACGCCCCTCAGACATCTTCGAAGCCTTCGTTTAAAACCGGTAGGCAAAGATGGCGACATTTTAATGTACATGATAGTTCGTGCGTTTAGCTAGCTGTGGCAGGCTATTAAAATGAACATAACAGTCGTCAGATATCAAATATGGATATCGTAATGGAAACTAAGTTGCGTTTTTTGCATGTGAAAGCGTGTCTTAATATGCCGCATTCTCAGTGTAAGCCTCCCTGTATGCATAAGGGTAGGTGTGCGTAAATGAGGTGTTGAGAAGTGTGCCCTGTTTCTTCTATACCATAATTGCCTTAAATCGTTTTTGCTTCGTATGCGAATATATAGGGCTGAATACGTTGTTTGGTTCGATGCACTGTGCATTACGTGCTCAAGTGTTTTGGGACTGGGACATCATTCATCCGTATCTTGCTCCTGTTGACCTATGCATTTAGTTGCTCTATGAAACTTCTTTGGGCATTGGAATACGCTCGTTCCTACTCACCTCGATATGCGCAATTTTGTAAGGTAGGGCTCTTGCCTGCATGTGGTGGATGCTCGCGGAAACAGTAGCTGCACTGTCACGGTGCCCTGCCCACGAGGCCGGTGCAACTAAAAGCCACAAAACGTGCACATCGCTTAGCGTGTAGTGTAGATGGATTCACTGTCGCTAGAAAGTGAGTATAAAAGGCCTTGTTCGACGTCGCCCTCGCTGGACAATGTGAGCACACGATTGGCCCGGCGGTTGTTGGTGAGCTGCAGAGCATGGTCATGGAGGCACTACGCAAATGACGCATTGTGTGTTTGTTCGGCATCAGCTACTCTGTCGCAACCGCGCCTTGCGCGAGAACATAAGATGCAACGTTGTTTGGCATTGCTGTGCTGTTGTCCGCGGCGCTCATTCAAATGTCAGACCTCCTGCCAATGCTGTTCTCTGTAGAACAGGGGCTGCTGCACACCCTTTTTACTAACGCAAGATATTTTGGGCACTCCTTCCATCCTCTGTAAGATCGCCTAAAAGTTCAGGAAGTAAGGGACGCCCAGGGGGAGCGGTTTCCAAAAGCTCGCACATTTGTGAAAGCGCCGCTTGCGTTTGTGCGGTCTATTGCTGACTATGATGCAATTGCGTGCCTGAAGGTAGAACTAAAGTCAGAAAATACGATTACGCGTGGCTTGTCTGTGCGCTGTCATTGTGGAACTAAAGTCTGAAAAGAAGATGACGTTTGACTTAGTCTGTGCACTATCACTGCTTGCCGCATAAACAAGGTGGGGTGACCTAAAATCCCCAGCTACCCCATAACCAGGACATCACGACGATACCTGCTTTATGCAAGCCGCTAGTTCAGTGCCAAAAGACAATAGTCTGTTGAACGCCCGATACAACTGCGTTCCGAAGGCCAGCACCCCTGTGGCTGCAAGGACACTTGCTCGATCATGCGTGCCTGTAGAGAGGCTAGGCATGCATGGATGGTCTACCCTCCACAGAGAGTGGGTGGCAAAATACATGGGAAGCCAAGGTATTACGACTTACACGTTTAAGCGCGAGTTGTCATGCACGATCTTGTTGGAGAAAAGCGTGCGTTAAAAACTGTGTTATGAAGCGTTAGCACGGCAGAGGGGTCCTTTTTGGTGTACTTTGGGGAACGGTGCTGACACGCCGCATTCCCTGAGGTGCCCATTACCAAGTGGCAGTGCCTTTGTCTACGTGCTGCTGCCCGTATTTTTTCATTAAACGCCCTGTAAGCAGTGCATGGGAGACGCCCATCCCAGCGGTTGCATATCCCATGGTGTTACCAGTGTATGTGTGGCCTTAATAATCTGAAAGGATTTGCGTGAACAGTTGGCGCTATCCTCCTACTATTGTTTATCACTTGACACTCTAATTGGTCCATGCGCCAACCGTCTATTGCCATAGCTGTATACCCGCCCGACTCTTGCTTTCACTGTAGCATCTCAAGCTTTGAGCGAGCTGTGAGCAAGCTGGTTTATCCTGAAGGACGTGCGTTCTAGCCGTCGTGTGAGCCAGTTGATGTGCTCAGCGAAGGGAGAAGAGCCTGCTGACTAACTCTGAGTAGACTTGTATGCTTACCTGTCTGGCGAGACACGCAGGTTTGGACTTATATGGATTTTGCGTAAATACTGTTTCTGGGTAATCCTGCCTGATGAAGTATATCCGCTGTGGCAGTGGTCATAGTTTCTTTACAGGCGCTTCGACTGCATTTGTTAGTGTCAGACGGGCTGCATGGTGATTGACGCATGCGCAGGTTATTAAAAAGCTCCGAAAATCTTGCAGTAGGTGGGAATGCACATGTTTGAACATGATGCCTTGGCCTGCTGGCGCCGTCCAACTGCACTGGACACCATGGGTCGTTGCAGGCAGCCCTCCCCTCCGTGTTGATGATCTTGCACATAGGAATATCAGCACGACAGGCGGCAACAAAGCTGGTTGGGCGTTTAGGACGTGCGTTGGGCGTGAAAAACCTGTACAAACAGAAACTGGACTGCCCCTGAGGGATCTAAACACAGCATTTATCCGACGTTGTCGTAAAGTACAGGCTGTTTCGCTTCTTTTTGATTTGTACAGGAATATGCCGGTGCTGTTCGTAGCGGTTATGCTAGCCACTTCTGGGATATTTGAGGCAGGGCCGTCGTCTCGTAGATCCCGTAAGATATATTTGCTTATACGACGTTGCTACGCATGAGCTGATTGTAACCATATCGACGTTTGCCAGTGCATTTTGTGCTCTCTGGTGCGCAGCGTCGCGGGTTAGCTCGTGAACAAGTGTTTTGTTCAGCAGCCCTTGTTTCCGTGAGACGGCCAATTCGTGGGAAGAGTGTTAGCCTTGCAGGGTCTGAAAAAAGAATAAGATTTTAACCTGTCGCGATTGCGTGAACCGCCAGATCGTTAGTTCGGGGATGCACAGTGGTTTACGATGAAGGTGGGCAAATGGCCTTTCCTTCGCTTTCGCGCATGACTGCGCAACCTAAATTGTTGTTGCTTATTGGGCGACGAGCTACACAGAAATTCAAGCCCGCGGGGCTTCGAGAGCATTGCGTTCATATCTCCCACTGGAAATTTCCACACCTTTTAAGTTTCTGGCCAGACCGCGCGCGACTGACCACGGGCTGTAGGAACACATTTCGCCCTCGCTTCAATTTAAAGAACGTTATATGGTGTACATTAGATGACGTTGGAGCGGAAGCCTGGCGCTGCACTGTCTTTCAAATGTTTTTCGTGCTTCGATGATAGTCGGGTGTCATCCTGTAAGAGTAGAGAACTGTTGGAGACGCTCAGGATCAATAAGGCGCACAGCACGTCGTTTTAATTTGAAAATGTCGGGAACACGTAATGGGTAAGGAACGGCGAGAGCGAGGTGCAAGCGCACGAATGTTTGCAGGTGCGGAGAAGTGGGGAGCGTGTGGGATGGTGTCAAACGGGCCTAAAATTTAAAAATACTTTATTTGAAACCGGTAGGCAATCACTATGGCGTTTGGATGTACATGCAATGCTGTCCGTTTAGCTGGCTGTGGCAGGCTATTAAAATGAACGTAGCAGTCGTCCGATATCAAGTATGGATATTGCAATGGAAACTAGGTTGCCTTTTTTGCATGTAAAAGCGTGTCTTAATATGCTGCATCCTCTGGGTAAGCCTCCCTGTATGCATAAGGGTAGGCGTGCATGAATGAGCTGTTGAGAAGAGTGCCCTGTTTCTTCTATACCATAATTGCCCCAAATCGTTTTCGCTTCGTATGCGAATATATAGGGCTGAATACGTTGTTTGGTTCGATGCACTGTGCATTACGTGCTCAAGCGTTTTGGGACTGGGACATCATTCATCCGTATCTTGCTCCTGTTGACCTATGCATTTAGTTGTACTATGAAACTTCTTTGAGCAGTGGAATACGCCCGTTCCTACTCACCTCGATGTGCGCAATTTTGTAAGGTAGGGCTCTTGCCTGCATGTGGTGGATGCTCGCGGAAACAGTAGCTGCACTGTCACGGTGCCCTGCCCACGAGGCCGGTGCAACTAAAAGCCACAAAACGTGCACATCGCTTAGCGTGTAGTGTAGATGGATTCACTGTCGCTAGAAAGTGAGTATAAAAGGCCTTGTTCGACGTCGCCCTCGCTGGACAATGTGAGCACACGGTCAGAGTTTTGCGTTTTGTGCTCTCTGGTGTGCAGCGTCGCTGGTTTGCTCGTGAACAAGTGTTTTGTTCAGCAGCCCTTGTTTCCGTGAGACGGCCAATTCGTGGGAAGCATGTTCGCCTTGCAGGGTCTGAAAAAACAATAAGATTTTAACCTGTCGCGATTGCGTGAACCGCCAGATCGTTAGTTCAGGGATGCACAGCGGTTTATGATGAAGGTGGGCAAATGGCTTTTCCTTCGCTTTTGCGCATGATTGCGCAACCTAGATTGTTGTTGCTTATCGGGCGACGAGCTACAGAGTAATTCAAGCCCGCGGGGCCTCGAAAGCACTGCGTTCATATCTCCCACTGGAAATTTTCACACCATGAAAGTTTCCGGCCAAACCGCGCACGATTCACCATAGACAGTAGGAACGCATATCATACCCGCTTTAATTTAAGGGAACATGATACCATGTTCGTTAGATGACGCTGCCGCGGAAGCCTGCTGTTGCACTGTCTTTCAAATGTTTGATCATAGCTGGGCGCCACCTGTGGGGGGTAAGTCCCGTTCGGGACGGGCAGTATCGATAAAGGCTGCTCCATTTGCCCTTTTTAATATGGCGCGCGCTGAATAATTCGTGGCATGCAGGGTACGGAACGGCTAGAGCGCGACAATAGCCCACCATGTGTAGAGGTGGAGGAAGTGGGAAGCGTGTGGCGTGGTGTCAAAGAGGGCAAGAGCAACACAGGATCCAATAGTGGTCCTTATATGCGAAGTGCTCCCGCATATACTGCGTTTTGTAATGACGTTGGGCTCCAGTTGTTTATTGTTGCCGCAGTACGGTAGCGTGCGCCCTAATGCGGCGCTGTACTGACCATGTTTCTCCTTTTTCGACGGCTTTGAGTGTCTGCTGCATCCTCCAGACGGGACACCCCGGGACTTAGATGGCCACTGCAGATCGATGAAAGGTTACTTGATTGTCTGCACCCCATAAAATGAAGCTGATCCTCGCTCCTTCTAAGTCTACGTTATGAACAGTCTGTATGCAAAAGCTGTGGTATGCGCCTCAATGAGACTGCGGCTATATTGAGCTTTTGAATCCGTTTCGCACTAGGTTTCATGCGCGATGCTTCGAAGCTGGTATTTGTGAATGCATTGTGAATGACACTGCATGCCGTTCGTGTAGGAAGACATCGTCATGAACGAGATTTCGGCAAAGAGCCTGCTGCGTGCTGCAATACTGTTCGGTTTGCTGCACATACCTAGCGCCCCCCCCACACGAAGGGAGCCCATCAATACTGGCTTTAAACCAACACGATCCACGTGCTGCATATATACCCAGGGCAGGCGACTTTCTCTTAGGCAGGCCGCTCTGTCTGTTGAGCGTGTGGACAGACAAAACCATCAAAACCATCGTATGTGCTGCCAAGTTTGGCCAGGTAGATGTGGACGAATAGCATAGAGGTCCAAAAGCAACCTGGTTTTCATGCTATAGCGCGCTTGTGTCCTCTGTGTCGAAGGAAATAAATCCATGCAGCAGCGCCTCTGCCGCATAGCCCAACTCTTCCACTGAAGTGCCGGCTAACGATGGTCGTTTCATACCACTTTTAACCGGCCCCCAGCCAGTGCGCTGCGCTCAGCATACAGTGTTTCACAAAGCTTGGCGTTGAAGGGGAAGCTTTCTCGAACTCGTCAACGAAGCCAGGTAGCGCGGCGTCTATTAGGAGGAACCTGTCGTCCGTCGCACCCTCCTGAATGCCTGCTATGTAACTCGCGGGTTTTCGGATGGATGAAAAGAGCTGAGACGGGGGAATTAGCCCCTTGTGGTATACTCTGTGGAGCAATAGTGCTATGTGTTCACTAATGCCTTACGGAAAACTCATTTTTGGGGTGGATGCCCAGTTACAGTTAAGTAAAGCACGCACATGCACTTACACGAATTTGCAGCGGAAACGTGCCTTGCGGGTATTGTGACAAGTTGGTAATTGACCGCGACAAAGCGTGCCAGTCTCAGGCTGCATACAGCTATATTTTCGGCTCAGTAACCATGAGCTGCCCGAGAGTGTAGCACGCGACAGATGGGCAGCAAAAGCGCAAGCAGTTTTCCGCCATTCAGTTTGTTGCTGTAGCTACGGGCGGCATGCCATGCAAAATCAAACCGGCACTTCCTGCCGTGTTGACATCTACATATCAGCATACGTGTACTGTGAAGGCTTTGGCGAAAATTCAAGTTACGGTTGTGTCTGCAATGTTGTGCCGGTGATGGCCCTGTAGGCACGAGGGGACCTTACAGTGTCTGAGGTTTTCCGTGTCAATGAAGTAACGGCTATTATGTGCCCTGCTGGGTCCGTTACAACCGAGTATGGCAACCCGGGGGCTTACTGCTTACTGCACCTCTCTTTTCTGGTGCTGGCGAATACTGTGCACATGAAAATGCAAAGTGCACGCTGATCCTAGCGGAAATTTAATAATGGCATAGATGGTCACCAACGCGTTCAAGGTACACACCTGTCCTGTATCACGTTAATGCAAGACGATGTCCGTTCGACGCGCCTTCGTTGATTCTTGAATGAGGTTGCAATTGTATGTGGGGGCCGCAACGTTTGATATCTAGCCTCACAAGAGGGCGAAGATTGCGACTAAGCACTGGTTAATTCAATATGCAGAGAGTGCGCTGCACACTCTCTTGCGATAGATAACACGGCGCGAGCGTCTTGTTGCTGTGACGCAACACTACTTTTGCATCTACATTGGCACCAAAAGACATTTTCCCAGGTTCTTGTATCCTGTGGAGCAACGTGAGCAACTTGGGCCATGTCAAAACCTCATCGCATTCGCCGCAGAGCCTCGTCAAACTGGGTTAGCACATTGCTATTAGTGGATGGGTGTCTACTGCCTGCGGGAAGCGGAGGGGGATCCTTAGGAGTGCTTGTGGTTGCAGCTCAAGACTGCACACGTTCTTGTGGAGCATGGCCGTGGCGTTTCTTTTAATTGCACGGCAAGGATCCATTAATGAGCACATTTGAATTTTAGAAAGTGTGATGGATGCGCAAGAGGACACCGAACGAGGAAGATCCTTAGCCTTGCGATACAGGCTAGGTGAACCGTCCCAGGTGGCCCAGAAACACCATTTCTGTTCACGCGTGCTGTTGTGCTTGCATGATTAGCTTTTCGCCATCCACATTAGGCAGTGTCTTGATGAGCAAGAAGCCCTGCGCTCAGGAGAGCCTCATTTGCATTGCCAAGTTCCCTGGTGGGATCTGCCTGTGCGAGGGCAGACATGTGTTGCCCCGACAACTAACGGCGTTTCTTGAACATACCACGCGCGCAAACGCTGGCCTTACTGTGTACAGTTGATAGTTCCAGCAGCCATGAGGAGGCGGATGAATGGAATCATGCCGCAAACCCTAAGCGTCGACGCGCATATCTGCTCGAAAAACCACTGGTCTGCACAATATGTACCTTATGAATGAGATCCAGGCTGCTTGTCATACATGGCAAAGGAGTAAGTGCCAGAGGGACTGCCTGACCTGTTCGTGATGAAGCGCTCGTGGAACCAACTGTTTGAAGCAGCATGGGCGTGTATGTCGTGGGTTGCAACGGCCAGAAGTACACGGCCAGCGATATCTGCATGGCAATCTGCCTAACGAGGTATGGGCTTCTGTAAGTGGTATTTGTACCTGGTGCCTCCCCCATGCCACCGTGGAAGAGCCATTCGCTGCCTTTTACTTTTGCGATTGACTGCTTTGCAGACCATAAGCCGTCATCCTCGCATGGAACTAGACTCACTTTTCTCTCACAATTTTGAAAAATCAAGCACAGGCGGGAAATCGCGCACTACGAGCATGGTATATACAAAATAGAGGCGGAGGTACTCATTCACGCAGGCAAAGGGAGGAAAGGTCTGCAGGTAATCAGTTGTACTCTGTTTGCGGGGAGCTAGTGGACGTGCAGACGGTGCGCCACTTCAGCGTCCACTTGAGCATACTTGACCAGGCACGAAAAGAACCGAACCAAAAAGGCTGTCAGGATAACGGTACTGTGGCATGAATTGCGCAAATCCGTGCGACGTAGAGTCTCAGAAACCTCCAGTTGTCAACAGTAGCCGCCAACCACGTGGTTTACGTCCAGGGGTTTGCGTGAGCATTAGAATGATTAGAATGCATTGTACAGGTACAATCAGCCTAAGGAAGTGGACCGCCGGTTCTGGCTAAATGCATACCGCCAAAACCAAGATCGGCGCTGTTGTAGCTGACCCATTAAATCCTGTTACCCGCCTTGCACGCCAATATATCTGCAGCACTAGCAAACTTTGCCATTATTTGTGTTGTTCCACTAGCCAGTAAGCCATGTGATCCAGGTGGAAGGTGATGGCGATTGGCATGGAATTGCTTTGGGCTTTACTGGGTACCTCTCGTCTAGAAAACGGACCTGGTTGCTGCCGGTCCAGTTGGAATGAGGGCTGATCTTCCAACTGACGTCTTACAAACATGGATTTACTGATGTAATCTTTTCTTCAAGACAGTTTTTACGGAAGTGGGTTGCGCAGCATGATTACGCGGCCTATACTTGGGCGGAAGGGACCAGTTTTGATATTCATAAATTGCCTAAGTAGATCTGCGGGTTCCTGCTAACCATACAGACGGTGTCGGGGTCGCGTCGAAAGAAAACGTCTGCCGGTTTAGTTGCGCTGACGGTGCCAGGCATCCGAAAGTCGTGCGTGACAGATGAGCTTTGCGCCAACCCATGCGCGAAACATTTTCGTGAAGGATATGGCGATCATCGTGTACACACGCATACCACAGAAAGAGTACCTACGTGGAATTTGCGTACGAGTGCATTTCAGAGTTCCCAATGCGGGTAAGCGCTTGCCGTTATGTGCTGGTGGGCCTTTGGTGATGACCTGTATCTTGCACTAGGCGCTGGCAAGGTCTTCCTGGCCCGGCCGTCCCTGTAGGTGATATGGGCAGTTGGGAATATTGGAAGGCCCCCATGAGTGCCTTGCGCGCATTTGTGGACCTACGCAGTGGCGGGAGGCGCAAGCGAGGTTAACACACGGGTTATGTGGTCGTGTATAATTAGCTCAGGCTACGGGGCTAGCGGCGATTGCATGTAGTGCTGATTGCTTAGGAAGCTCCGTATATGTGGGGCATGAAAATGAAGTGGACGGTGGTAGGTACGGCTCAAATTCCGAAGCTAAAGTGGTGGAGAAGCAGCCAACTGAAGGTGGCTTCGCGCTTTTGCCTGTGGTCTCCTCTGCAGATTTTTCGTGCACCGCTTTCTCTGCCGACCATAGTTAAGCTACGCACTTGCATTTCAAAATGTGCACACGAGTAACACTAACGAGACATGATCCAGTCAGCTGGCGTGCATTCATTCACTCCACTGTTTTGCCATATATTGTTTTGATGGTTGTGTGAGCGACATGTGAAACGCATAGCTGCTCACGGCAATTATGATTGTAGCGGTGTGCGTTTCATTTGGTGCGTACATCGCACCTGCCATATTCAGCGTCAGTCAGGATCGTGTTGGCTTATGACGTGCAGACCACGTGATACGCCGCCAATTACAAACCATAACAAGGTCTCTTAGGCTGTCATTCGTCACTGCGGGGACAGCGGCATCGTGGAGACTTGAAACAACAGGGGCCTTGAAGCACCAACATTGACGTTGCGATGCGTGGCAAAAATTCAGAAAGTTCGTTTTGCATAGATTTGCATTACAGCCGCATGCGAAGTGGCTTTGCTGGCATTTCTGTGCTCATGCTTGCACTACACGTTTAGTTTGTAATTCTGTAAAAGACGCTAATGTTAAAGTTAAACGTTGAACCATAATTTTCTGACATGTGCAGTTCTTGTGCGTGTGAATTGGTGGAGTGGAGCGACGGTATCGTGGTCCTCTCACACGCATTCTGGTGGATAGCAGGCACTTCCCTGAGTAGGCCGGGCTGCATGCTATCCGTAAGAGTCCAATAAATCCGCGTCAGCATAATGGAAACTGGGACGGGATCATTTACACATCATATTATGGTAGCACAGACACGCTAGGTTAGGGATATACCCACCAATAATGTTTTTCCATGTGCCGCACCTTCAACCACTGCCCGCTGCCTTGCGCCCCCGTTGATGTTAAGAACTATTATTTTCGGCTTTGGACCTGACAATATCGTCTGTATTGCGCCAGCCACTGTGGTATTGAACGACTTCATAATGGGTAGAACTAGGAGTTCACTCGGAATGCTGCTATGGAGCGTGGTGCATCGACACAGAATGCAACCCACAGCCGTGTCGAT
>HG711558.1:35143-53327 GCA_000499725.1 Eimeria brunetti
TCCTAGTTCTACCCACTATGCAGTCGTTCAATACCACAATGGCTGGCGCAGATGTGCAGCACTAACTTACGCAGATGTGCAGATGTGCACATACGCAGGTGTGCAGCATGAAGCCGTGGTACAAAGAATGTGTTCCGTCCCTTCATGGAGGCGGTAAGTATGGCAACATAACACAGACGTGAGTAAGCTATTACGTCCACGCTGCAGTGCTAGGCTTTGGGATGCCGTCTGTTCCTTGAAATCATCCCACAAACTGCAAACAATACCGTTTAGGGGAACTGAGGGTTATTTTGGCCATCGGATCCTGTCTTGGCATCGCTACCGAAGTAGATGGTTGATGGCGCCGGTTCTACGTCTCCGCGCTCCGCGAAAACTGCAGGCCGTGTGTCAGTGCCCCTTACAGGAAAACCAAGCTGAATGTACACGTGATGATGATAGGCCTCTGCACTGCGCTGTTGTAACTGCACTGTACTGCGCTGGAGCGTTGAACGCATGCAGGCGCACGGCTCTTACAGAAGGAACAAACTAACCAAGCTGGGGCCGGTAGTAGTTAATGGCTTGTCTGCCCATTAGGCAGCCTCCGGTGCGTACAATTGGCGTGCGCATTACTGCCACACTACTTTCAGTGGAAACAGTGGCCTGAGGCGTTGCCCTTCCAGGATTTGACGTGATTACGGCGGACACTAATTTGGACCAGTACCGGCGGGGGAAGCAAGAGCGAGTGCCCACGGAGGTCCATATTTTACTGAGCTTGCGGAAAATGAGTTTCGTCCACCATGAGTCCTGCCACCGACTCAAGGAGCACACGAGCATTGCAGGGAGCATCCAGATGCACCACGTTACACTGAATCATTATTCAAGCGTTGACGCTAAGCCTTGTCGTTAAGTTATCTTAGGCAGCCAAGCGTCTTTCTGAACATGCAGAAAGTATGCAAGATGTGCACTTGTCCATAACCAGACGGAGGGGCTCGCAAGCGGCAATGGCGGTCATGTGTGAATATGCGGGGAAGAGATGGGATGCATTTTGGGGCCTAGGCCAGCATTTCTATGTGTGCCTGGCGTCGGTTTTGTTCGTACTGTGGTGCTCAACTCGGTGGTTCATGCACGAGTGATTTTGTGTACATTGGAGCGCTGAACCCCTTGCGCTTTAACCTTCAGTTGTGCTGCAGACGCTATACAACACGTGCACCGAAGTGTTTTGTTCCATTTCCCTCCAAAAGTGCCCGAGAGCTTTAGGGGCGTCCTAGGCAATTTGTGGCAGAGGGCATTCCGTTTGGCCTTAGAAGCCCACTGGGCCACGTTCGGTGGCTTGGGCTGATGAATAACACTACGGAAATGGTGACGTACGCATGCGCCTTTGTCGGTTTCACATGATGATATTTACAGCTCTAACCTGAGTGCATTTTCGTCATGTTTGTAATCGCCCCTCTGGAATTTGAAACCCTAAATATGTCCAGACATAGGTGCAGTCATTGGGGCGAACTCTTCGCCCCCATTCCGCCTAATGCGCTGTCAGAAGCACACAGATACCCGCGAGGAAGACACATTACCGGAGTCCACTAGTCCAACCTTACTCAGACTGATTCGCATTGGGATCTCTGAACTTCACAGAAAGTGCGTGCGTCGCAGTAGCTCAAGCACCCTAGGGGTAAGTGCAAATTTCCAACTGTGAACAAAGCGATTGGCCTGCAGTGAATGTATGTGGCGCATATACCAGCGTTTGCTGCCTTTGATGACGGCACGGTTTATCCAGATTGCAGGGCAGCTTGAAATTCTTGTGTGCAGCTCTCTTTGTGCATACCCCATATACATCCAAGCATTGGACAGTGTTCCCCCTGATGACAGTTGTCAACTTCATCCTTAGGCGCTCGTGTTTGCACTTAAATGTGTCAAACCTTGTGGAGCCGTTTTCTGTTCAAAGTTTACGGTATGCAACAATGGTGCAGAGGATGCTGGCGACGTTTATAAGGGCAACTATGTCCGGTGTTCGTGAACGCAGTAAAGACGTCTATTGCGGGTCTGGCTGGAAATTTTGCGGAGCGCTGACTGCTTTGGCTAAACACTTTCATTATGTGCACTATTCGGTGTTGCTTTTTTTGTGGCAACTCCTGCGGGCAGACGTGGACGGACGGAAGCCTTCATATCTCTCAAGCACGTGCGCCATTGAGAAAAATAGCGGATTTAGCTACGGGCACGGCTAGCGGATAGCGCTGTCAGTATGTGTAATCGTACGCCCCATCCCGTTACTTTGCCGTTGTTTGTACCCGACTGAACCTCAGAGAGGCTGCTGGCTTCTGCCGCTCCGTTATTACCACGTCGATGACGGGTGCAATTTTTACGCGAAGCCCGTGCTCTGCCGCGTTGGCAGGAATGGAGGCCCTACGTGACGCGCCCTTTTTTTTACGTTTCTAAAGTATCGCTTATTTGGAGAACCAAAACAATACAACTCTATAGCATGGGCGATGGTGGCTTTGTACGTTACTCGCCTAAGTATGGAGCTGAGACTTGCCACTTCCGGCATGCCGGAGCATTGTTGTATATTGCTGCGCGAGCGTTTAAGGGGAACAACGACTGTTGATAGTTTCGGAATGATTCCAACACAGGCTTGCAAGTATTAAATCTCCAGCTGCAGTGTATTTTGCTGGCGTGTCATTTGCTGTGGTTGGCTGATGCCGCTTAAGCCTTGAAGCGGCAGCTCCAGTGGCGTCAGGAACATCGAATAGACGGATCGCAGAGCAGCTAGTGCAAACTTTTGTGGTTGAGTCCGGCGATGACAATAATAAGAGTGGCATTGTGACAGATAATGTGTGCGTAGGGTTGCTTGTTGCGGCTGCTTGGGCAGTTCTGAGAGCGTCTGGTTTTTCTTGGGTGAGCATGGGCACAACGCCGACCTGGTGCAAATACCGCGTGTGATCATCATCGTGCTAAATCCAGCGGAATCGTACAAATAGCATGTACTACGAAACCACCAGCTTCAGCGCACTTGACCAGGCGCGTGCGCATGCGCACGCTGACGAAGCGTGATCATTTCGTCCTCAGAGGGTGCGTTGCATGCATCCTGAGTGGGCCTTGGAGTGAACGAAGGTCAGTACAGTGGGTCTTAGAAACTCCTTGGCTCTAGCGGATGCGTGTGCTAAGTACCGATTTGACCTAATGCGTGCTTGCTTTGCTGGCTACAAGAACTTTGGCGAAGGCTTGCGGCTAGTTTGTGGCGCTCACCGTAAACCTCGCGACTGGTGCATGTATTGTCCGTTAGTCCAACTCATTAGTTTTTAACCACAGCCAGCAGGGAGCTTGGATAAAAACGCCGTGCTCGTTTGCCCACATCTTTCACCGTTCGTGAACTGTAGCATGCTGAAGGTAAAGTGTATCTGCGCCGGACCTTTGTCGATTTCACTGCTGAGCCGCCTTAGGGGCCCCAGGGCGTGACATGGGAACCTTCTAAGGAGCTACGAAATATCTCAAAACCCGTATAGAGTCCTTTTAGCGTGATTTTGACACTTCCCGCATCGTTGCTTATTAATCGGATTTGCGCTGCTGCGGTGCAGAAAGTTCGTGCCATGCGTAGTTCAGGAGAGGACAGAATACATTTTG
The DNA here is from genome assembly GCA_000499725.1 of Eimeria brunetti. Classification (NCBI taxonomy): domain Eukaryota; phylum Apicomplexa; class Conoidasida; order Eucoccidiorida; family Eimeriidae; genus Eimeria; species Eimeria brunetti. The sequence continues at coordinate 38,738 of HG711558.1, forward strand.
TGTTGTCAACTGCAGTGGCACTCCCTGTAGCTTTGGGGGCTGTATTGAGAGAACCCATTTACTGTTTCGGTGTTGTATCATATTGCCTCTGATACTCGGAGGACTGCACTGCTGTATTGAACATTTAGCATGGTAACCTGTTGTCCGATATTTGGCCGGGCGTTCACTGTAGACGGTTTCCAGTGAGCTCGAGCCAAGCGTCAATTTTAGACGTGTCAACACTGAAAAACGGGAGTATATTTGGGCGGAGCGAGATCCCAGGCGATAATGTGCAGCCCAGGGCGCTTGCGTGCAACCTTGTACTCGTTGTGTTTGGTGTCTGTAGACAAAAGCTACAGATACAGAGCAGATGCCTTGTACACGCTGGGCCGAGCCAATATTGTGGAAGGGATCGCGAGCTGGTCTTGGACTAAACCATAATATTTAGTGTGTGTTCCCGCCACAATCAATGTCTTGCGTAGTGCATTCATGTTGCATACATAGAGTGGCCATTGTACTTGGCATCGTGTGCCCATAAGTGGAGCAAGCATTAGTGCAAAGCGTAACCAAAATCTGAAGAGGAAGGCTTGACTTGGCGCCGTTCGGCTCACACTTCTAAGTAGGCAGGTTTGGGCGAGAGAACTCAAGTAGGTCATCCTAAGGCATAGCTGCTTGCCTGACGTTGCCGGTACTTGAAATCTGCCCGTAATGTATGCGGTGATCAACGTAAAGTTTGTGAGTCGCATGCATTTGCCCAGCTGTCTCACAAGAAGCTGCCAGTGTTCACGTATGCACGGGGGAGGTTGCCTTTTATGCGTGCAGGTGTCGTTCACGACAGTGTGAGTTTTTTTTTTCTGTAGGTAACTACTAATGTCACGTTGCTACCAAATCTAGCTGTATTCAGCTTCCATCGTACATAGCTTTGGTAAAAACAAGCACTGGACAATGCTCCTCTCGTAAGTGGCATTGAAAGTTGTTTTGTGGGCTCCTGGTGCTCTCGCGCTAATGTGTTGAAACTTGTTTTGTTCAAATGAAGCAGCATGCAACACTTCTGAGGGGCATCTTCACCGCCTCGACGAGGACAACAATCCCTCATGTTTCAGCCTACCCCCGTGTTATGCACTAAGGCCCTAGACGACAACTGTCGAGATGCTTTTTTTTGTGTATCTGGAGTTCTTCACCATGTGAGTTGGCGTAAGCCACAGCGTCGCCATCTTACGGACCATCCGGCGATGCTTCATTTGCTGTACTCGCCACTTGACAAATATGGCAGATCAAGCTTTCTAATTTCACAGGAAGTGAGCGGAGTGCTGCATATGGAAGGGGAAACTTCAGATACTGTCAAACTGCTGCTACTCTGTGCATTCACGTGTCAGATCGGGTTGTGTTGTTAATGCGTGAATTAAGTTTTGTGTTCGGAAAGCTGCTGGCCCAAACACGTGTGAGCTTCATAGGTAGACAGTGGATGCAGATATAATGGGGAGCCCAAAGCGAAGTGGTAATGACAAGGATTCCACTTGGAGATTTCTTGCGGTATTTCCCCGGAGTATCGCCTAATTGGAAAAAAATACTCAATGTCTACACGACGTCTGTGTTAGTGGGTGTGCTGGTGTTGACATATTTCCTCTAGACGCTGAATAAGCTGCAAAATCCGAAACACAAAAGCGTCAGTGGGCATGCGTGTTGTTTGGTGTTGAGGCCCACGTCTCTTGCTTGTTACCGTGCAAGACGTAAATGAACGCTAGCCTCGAAAGCAGTGCGGGGGAGTAGTGGAAAGAGCGATCCGGCGATAAATTCTAGTTGAAACATGTCGCTTTTTGCCGCTGTGTTAACACTTCAGAGTAGGCGGTTTTGTACCAGGAAGGCGGTTGGCGCCACCGGGCACCAGTCATTGCTCTGTATACGCCATTAAAAAAATGTTTCCACAGGCTGCGCTTGGCGACCTGGAATTTGTGAACAAAGGTACATCTGGCGTCGCAACGCCTTTTTGAGAACGGGACTGCTTTGCTTGATCGGATTAGGGTTGTGGTGGGGACGCTGCATTTTTACAGATATTTACTGCACAAGCATAGGCTTCAGTGCAATTGCATACAGCACAGTTATAAAATGCCGTTTACGAGGCTGACTACTACTCAGCAAGTGCGCAACGTGCAGCTCGTACAAACCGCCGATGTTCACATCTACTTTTTAATAGTGTGGACATCGTGTCAATCGAGAGCTCTTTCTTGAAGAGCTGCCATGCAGCTCTTCAAGAAAATGTTCTTCATGCCACCCAAGAGGGGCTGCCCACACTTTGGGAATGTGTGCGCAGCCGCTCTTGGCTGGCATGAGAACCTTTGGCTTGAAAGTACCAGTCACAAAACAGAGAAAATCTGCACATATAGTGCACCAATAGCTTCGTAGGGCTAATGGCAGAGAATGCCAAGAAACAGTGTCCCAATATTAAAACGCTGGATTTCGGCACTGCGTAATGTTACTTCAGGGTATTGAGTGATGTGGCAGGCAGTGCGCTGCTTTGCAGTTAGAGATACGTTGAAAGCGTGAACGCAAATTTACTTATGAGGCGCCAGAGCACCGGCGTTGGCTGTCAGTAAGAAGGCATATTTTGTTGTGCACAAAACTCCGACAGTGCGAGGCACTGCGCGTATATGCTTGATAGCTACTGTATGTGCATTTCGGTGATGAGCAATCTGCCGCTGTTTTTGTTTTCGAGGTGCTGGATTACTAAGCGCACATGTCACTGTACGAGGTGTTCCTTTGAATGCAAACGGAGCGTGCCTCTGTAATATCGAGAGCGCCACATTCGCTGTGATCCAGCGCAGGTATTGCCACATAGGCACACTCTAGAAACGTTCCCATCATTACTGCGGAATTTGTCAGTCTGCAAGGCGATTTGAACGACTGAAGAGGTAGTGTTCGGGCGTCAGATAGTGCGTTATGAAAGCTGACGGGCTGCACTGCGACGTCGCTGTTGTCAAGAGGCATTTAAACGTGGATACACTGAAAATATCTCGGCACACATTGACTTACTACATACGCTGGGCTTCGCAAAAAGGCCGGCGCAACTGAATGTTTTCTGAGCTCACCTGCTTGGCACTAACTCATGTTGTGCGTTGTACAGTCTACAGGAAAGGCTTCAGAACTTGCCTGTCCAGGAACTTTCACATTTCTGTGTCGCTTTCAGTATGGAAAGTGCACTTCATACAAACAATGCTGTGAGTGGGGGGGCACTGGGGCTTTGCGTTGTCTGCCATGCTTCCACAAGAGCAGGCACTTCGCTGCTACGCCATCACTATCCATGCTTCCAGTTTGGTCAGACTTGGGAATGTTTGGTGCACCCTGGATTTGTTCGTTGGCACCGCGCACGCCTTTCTTTGCCAAAACAGCAGGGGATCTGGGCCTGTGTGGTAAGCATTTAATTGCCAGTTTGAGAAAACACTGCTCTCCTTGAAAATATGTTCTTTGCTCACTGTGTTCCGAGCATATTCCGGTAATTGTATAGGCAGGATAGTGCTCTAGAAAGTGCGCAAAATACGGCGCCCGCCAGCACGCGGAGCGCCGGCTCGTCGTATTGTGATTGTTCTGCAACATGGCTGTGCTTTGCAGAAGTGATTGTAACTTGAGCAATGACTTCGTGTTGCATGTGCAGGAGAACAGTTCCCATTACTAGTGACTCGTGAATGCGTATTCTAACGCAGTCCACGTGTCGGCTCATTTGTAGGGACAAACCACTGATTTCTGCTTGTGCTTCCGCCCGGTTTGTCACGTTACCTGTAGGTACTATTTCTGAATGCATATACTGCCCTGGCCTTCACAAGACGGATTCCCTCAGACCTAGGCTGTGTGCGTGAACTTGCGTGCCCGCACGCTCCTCCTTGTGATCATCAGCCATGCTAGAAGTGACTCTCCATCCTGCTCCCCTTGCAGCCCAGTAAACCAAGAAAGCAACCTATTTTGGCAGGATGTGCGTCACATGCTTCAAGCAAAGCGAAGAGGGCGAGATGCGGCATGTGTACACCGCCAGGATGTTGTATCGCATGCGGCTGAGTGCTACGAAGCGCAGTATTAGCTGTATCGTGTTTTAACAGGAGGTTTACGAATATTAGTGACCCTCAGGTGTCGTGTAGTCCCATTGGGGCGCTACGTAGTGCACAAGCTCTCATGCGCGATATATTCTTCTGAGAGAGCACTTGTTATGTGGATCTGCCGAGTAGTCAAATTTTGAGTGAAAACGTTTTCCACTACCAGCAGTGCCTCATATGGGGCATTGTCGCATCGCAGTCTATTTATTTAAGAGACCACATATACCATACTGGATCTCGTGTACGCATATCTGTAGGGCTGTTCGCTTGTTCGCTGTAGAGTTCGCAGCGTGGTGTTGCATTGAGCAATGATGTCATCAAATGTTTGTGGCGTGCCTGATGTGCCAGGCCGTGGGTTTGAAAATTCGCCTTGGGAAAGTGCGCTTTTCAAAGCGACGCTGTGTGTTTGGCACCAATGCAAAAAATCCCCGGATATTTCCTTTGAAACAGCATTTTTGGAAAAGTTCCGTTAGCGGGGATCACACTGGTGCATAACTGCCTGCAAGTGGCGACCTGCTTTTCACTGAAATCTTTCAGGGGCCCAGGCTTATTTTGTCTGTGAAGGCACTTTTGCATTCGGAACCGTAGTATGTGCGTTTGCGTGATCTGTCAAATACGCCTAACAGGCACGTTCGTAACATGAGGGGCGTATCATTTGGACGTTGCATTCCACACAATGAGCAAAAGCCTTTTGCGCTATGTCCTAGGCAGCAAGCTTCGTGCCAGGCTTCAGGAATATTTCGTTTACGGACAAGTTGGAGTCCCTGACGCTTTACAGAGGTTTCCGGAAGTAACCATATATTGGTAGGCGACGAGACGAGTTGCTGGCTTTTTCCCTGTTTTGTGTAGTGGTGCACTGGCGTGTTAAAGCGTTTGTTTCAATTTTAGCTCGCTAGCTTTTTCAAAATCAACTGGGATATCAGTAGCATTCGTACTGGATACCAAGGCCCACAAACATTCAACAAGCAGGCGCCTGCTGAAGTTCTTGTGGGCCTTGGTGCTTCCTTCCACGACTTGCCTCGAAAGACACCGCCGAACAGGCGGAACCCCTGTTATATTCCGTACACTTGGCCTGAACGGTTGGTAGTTGGTGCAGATTCAGAGGAAAGGAATTTACGGTAATTTTACAAACTGCAGGGAGTGCGCTGAGTCCCACTGGGAGAGGACCGGCGAAGAGCAGATGTGTGTAAGGCAGTGAATGAACGGCGCCAAAGGCTTAATAAGTGCAAACATGACACGCGATACGGTGTTAGTAGAAATGCTTGAATGTGGTCTGCGGGGAAACGAAGGCAGATCTGGAATTACTTTTGTGAAATTACTTTTGTGAGAAGAGCTCGCTCTGCTGTGGTTGAAGCACAGTGCCTCAAAGCGTCTTCGTCAAGGTGCACAAAGTGGACATTTAGGGAAGGGAAATGCTTGTTCCGCAGCCGATGCAGGGTTCTATTGTGTCGGATTTCTAAACCGATGTACTCATGACTTTTGTTTCTGAATGCCGGCTGATTGGATGTTCCGCGAACGTGCTTTCGCTAAAGGCTGTGCGGCCTCTAAGCACCAACTTGATGCTGGGCGAAAAAAGCCAACCATTCAGGAATATAACGCTTGACGAGATGTGTGGCAAAGTGCTGGTGCTGTTGAAGGGCGGTTCTGGTTGTGCTGCCTCAACAGGGCCACCGACCCCATGCCTAGATGGTTCATAGTCGTAGGCTTGCAAATAGTGCCTATGGGATGTAGAGAAACACTTTTTTGTCATTTTCGTAATCCTGCTTTCCCGTAGGTCACTATAGCTGCTCCTTTTGTGATGGGATTCGCTTCTTCAGTACGTGCGCTGCTTGCACAACATGGAATACTTCCCGAGAAACCGATGTGGACATCCCCTCTTAAAGAGAAACATATATATACAGATGAACGAAAGGGAATTATGCAATTCACTTCAAGCGGATGGCCTAAAAAAAGAGTGTTTGATTTGCGTTTTAATGTCGGTACAATTGGCCCTGGGCGCTTACTGCTACAATGAGAGCGGAGCCGACGCAGAGTATGCGCATATTCTGTCTGTAATAAATGTACACGACACTGTCTGGGGAAGACGATAGCAAGTATCGCGTTCCTGTTCAGCAGCTGTTCGCTTTGGTATTGGAGAGCGAATAACCACGAACAATTGCCAAATGGAGCAAATTCAAAAGGTTTTTTGGCCCTTTACGCTCCAATGCTTTTTCGCCGTTTTGGAAGAACAGAGGATGCGACTTGATGAACTGGAATGAATCAACGTTACACTCAAGCAAACGGCTAGACGTGCGCTGTCACGCCTCGGGAACAATGAAGTCCAAGGGTGCTGGAGCGGTAGGGCAGAACCCAGAGCACAGGAGCTTGCGTTGAGAGACCCTCCATTACAGCAAATTATATCTGGAAGGTGTATACTGCACTGGCAGGGAGTACGTCCCACGTGGTGTACCAATTGTATGTCAATTATTTGCGTTCGTTTGAACTGTCCAAATGCAAACAACCTAATGTTGTGATTCCTTGCCTTGCCATTTCAAAGGAGCCACTCACCGTGGGGAAGCGCATACAGCACGTTGCCATTCCTCTCCTCTAGAGAAATAACGACCAGTAGGTATTTTAACAAACGACTCACCCGCAGCTTGTGCGCCACAAACTGTCCAGGACCTCTTTTCCGTGCAGGTGCCAGCCGTTCATGTAAATTGTATGTATAACTACCTGCGGCGTTCAGTACAGAGCCTGTCGAACAGGCATCCTCTATCTGTGATCATGCGTTTTGCACTTTTCCGGTAAAAGACTCGAAGACTATATTCCCCCGCTTGACAGCGGTCTTCCAGGTGCGTCATCTGGTATACCTTTGGTACTCAAAATAAAAAAGGGGGGTCGCCACGGTTTTTTGGCGTGTGTTGTCAGAAAAACGCAAATGGTCAGGGATGCATTTAGCGCAGAAGGTCGCCGCTGGTACAGCAAGTGGGTGGACTGCCTAGGCGCGAACTGGCTAGGAACAATAGCAGCTATATTGCATTAGCAAGCAGTTATTGTGGGGCCTGCTCATTGGGGTGTCTATGATTGTAGCTCTGCGGTGCCCCCAAGACATGAGCTTCTAGAAGAGGCAGTGCACGCATCTAGGGACACTAGCACCGCATTTGTTTTCAGTGGAAACAGCTGCCAGGATGCATCAACGCATTTGGCAGAGACTAAGGCAATATGAGCTTCGTGTTTTAGCTAATTGGGGCACCAAGGGAGTGCGGCACTGACTCATAGCCCACACACGAACAGCCCCCACACAAAGTTCCTAGATTGCCTTAGAAACGGCTTGTCCAATCAAAAAAAAGGTAATACAACTGCAAAAACGCGCTGTGGGGCTACGCTTTGTAATGGCTGAGATGTGCTCCCGACGCAAATGACCTTAGGGCATGCAGCCACCAGTTTTTTCCTCCATTAAAGCATACCCTTCTCATTATGAGTCTTGATGGAGACTTCGGGAAGTTATTCTGCCCGGAAACGCGAATAGGGAACACACCTTTCCTACTGTAGCTCGTGCACGTACCAGTTCACGGTGAGGACTTGGACTCGAAGTGTTGGCATGTAAGTTGCTGTGGCTTGTCGTAGCTCTCATGAAACTACCAGGAGGATTCCCGCATTACTAGGTGCAGCACCAAGCCCCGGAATAACAGGTTGTGAGCGTCCAGATTGTGCATTTTAGGAGTCCAAAGAGGGATCCAACGAGCTTTATGTGCTATGCCCATGTCGAAATTAAGTACTTGTGTGTACGGGTGCGTAACGCATGTAGTGTGCTTCAAGTGTACGTCGTTTAGGTGCTAAAGCTGTGTTGAGCCTTCTGATTGCTCAAAGGAAAGCAGAGGCCAAAGTGTGTCCCCGTGCATGCACAGTGCAATACTCCGGGCGTATCTGGCTGCTGCCCACGGTACGCCACGCGTGACACAGTACACATTGTGCAGTCTGGTAGCCAAGTGAGCTTCGCGTTACGCGTTGCGAGAAGTCCACTCTGTGCTTCACGTGTTTTGTAGGGGTTCGGATTAGAGAGTGCTCACTCGAGGCCATACTGGGCTGCCATCACTTGTGAAGTTGGGTACCAGTGTACACACTGCACGGAAAACATCGTATTTGAATGATCTCCGAAAATACGGATTTATGAGATCTCTAGAGATAAGTGACTTCACAGATCGTGCGCACTGTTTGCATTGGGGCCCGCAAGGCAGCTTGAGAATTGCCCATTTCAGAGGAAAACCAACCTCTTAATGATCATTTAACTGACGTGCGTGAATCGGCTGCTATGCAGTCTGCGCGGAGATACATGTGACTACATACAGAGCTTTTGCATCGTGCACCCGTCTGCATTGTTGCTCACAAAAGACTAAGGCATAGCATACATGTCGCCTGGTGCACGACGCTGTTGTCGGTGTGGATTGAGAGGCCAGGAAACAAAGTTTGAAATCATTTGCAGGAAGTGAGGTGGATCTGGTATACTGTGGAGGCAGTTGGGTATGTTGAACCTTATGCCACGCTGCATCGTGTTGTAGAACTTTAGACTGGCCTTCAGAGGGTCGGGTAATGCAACAGCATTCGTTGGGTGAGGTGGCCTTAAATGTGTCTGCAGGCAGCTCGCATCATTGTCTCGAAGTGCAGGCGGCTTACGCGTTTGCCAATGGCGCATTGTAGATGAAAGGCAGAGAACTTTTGTAGTCTTCGCAACATGACGATTACGGCACGCTGCACGAACGTTGCCGTAAAACATAGGGGGCGCATCAAATATCTATCGACCGTTTTTTGACGCCTTTTGTGCTGACGCAAGAGCGCTGTCAGGATGTCCACTCCCTGAATATCAAGCAATAAAAATGCAGTTTGCATTAGTTTTCATTCGTAGCTTGCTCCTTTTCTTGCAGGTGTATGTTAGCATGCAAGGGATTGCAGTGGACATTCGCGGTGTCAGTTAGTGCGTTTCGGAACAGGAAGCGCTTGCAGTGAATAACAGCTTAAGTGCACAAATCAGGGCTTTAAACACGCGAGGCAGTGCAAGGTACATATCCACCGTATGCAGGTACGAGCACGGGGTTGCTATGCAGGCAGTTTTGATGCTGCCTGCCACTATGGCCAGTAGAAAAATTTGTTTCGGTATATAATCGGTTGCTCCACCCAACCACGCCTTCCTATCCCCTAACTGACGCGATCGCTGTACAGCATATCGAGCGTCAAGCGCACTTTTGCACGTCTTGTGTATTCACGTTGCTTAGGTACCTCCTGTTTGATTTCGTAACCGTATATGTGGCACCTGAGAAAGAATTTCATGCGCAAGGATTTAAAAAGCCAAGGCTGCGCGCATCGTACCACCTAAAACGGGAAGAAGGGAATTTTAGTTGCACGAGGTTAGCACGTCTTTCTTCTGTACAGACGAGTATTCTCCGCCGCATCAACAGTATGCAACGAACGCAAATGCCGTCTTCTGCAGGAAGTACGCTGGACCCACTACGCAGCCTTACAAACTCAGTGTGAGCAAGTGCAGGGGCACGCATGCCGTTCAGGTTGTGTTGAAGGCATTGCTCGAATGCTCGCCACTTCCTGCGCATTACACTGCTCATGTATTTTTTAGTATAGGCTGATTGGGTCACGTGCGAGCAAATATTTGATCTTGTAGTCTCCTTAGGGTTCGTTTTCTCGCCGTAGATTGCAATCCTGGAAAACAGAATTCGTACTGTTCCCCGGCGCACACAGTCAAGTCAAGGTAAGTTTCACGCTGTAGGGGGCGAACTAGTATAATCTTCTGAGGAGGGTAGGGCTGACGGCACCGTGTACTGCTGTTCACACGCTATACAGGCCTGCACATTAAAGCTAGTTGGGCTTGAGAAGGCGTTGTAGCGTCTTTCAGTCTCCGTTTAAACATTTCGAAGCATTCATATGCGAATGACAGGAAGTGCGTCATTGTCCACCTGAAGGGCTATCAAGAATAAACTGGTTTTTGACACTACCAGTGTATGCATGATCGGATTTGCGGTGAAGGGAGTTTTAGTTAGTGCTCCCACCCGGCCCAAAAAGCGCATTACATATTCGCATCCGATACGAACCGTTGCGACAATGTGGATTAGCACTCTGTGGACCTGCAGCACCTTTTGCACGTTAGCACCTTCAATAGAGCTGATCGTTCCCTACGGGCTACCAGCCGTCTGGTCAGGTGCACCAGCTTTCTGAGTTATCCTTGCAGTCTGCTCCACAGGCGAAAATGGACGAGTGGTAGAGCCGAGTGTCCGTGCTTAATGTGTTGCGTTGCCTTCTGATAGGACAAGCAATACGAGTCACAGCGTCTCGTTCTGCTGCTTGTAGGACGTTCTCGTAACTGCTGCGTATTTAATTAGTTATCAGCAATAGCCGTACAGCTTGACGAACACAAAATTGAGCGGATACATAGGCTGTGGGTCAGAATGTCCAATGACGCACACAATCAGTTTCATCAAGTTTACGGGCACCTTTCTCACTCCTGAGTTGCATATATGATGGCGTCACATTGACATGGTACATCCTGAAATTGGGACAGGTTCTCGTTCTAAGGTGAGAAATGTTTCGCAAACTAACGCATCTGTTCAGTGGCCTGTCCAGCACCTCTGTATTTTGTGCAGATGCAGAGATATACTCAGACAAATAGTGTCAGACGAGAACTCAGGCAGACAGGCTTAAGCCGCTTTAGACCCCAGCCGTTTTCACTCCACATGCTTTTCGCTGTTTTGAATAGCGCGTACCAAATGCACGCACCCATCCACCGAATGTGAACGCGGTATGTCGCACACTTGTCAGGTTTGCTGGTGCAGGCCCACACGACGATTCGCGAATAAAGCCTTTGAAAGAGCAGCCAGCTACCGGGGTTTTGGAAGACAAGCATGTCAAAGGCAGCACTTTGTCACTTTCCAGTGCCTTTACTTGTAGATAGTGAGTTCTAAAGCCCACCAGGGCATGCAAAGAGGTGCAATGTTCAATGCCCGATTCTTCAGTCCGTAGGGCCTTGACACGTTTTTGAACGTATTTACTAGACGGTCTTGCAAACTACCATGGTCCATTCTTCATATGACCACATCCATACCAATTTGAACCTCTTTGGTATGGGCAGGCTAGGGGCAATTTGCTGTCCGCTTTCTGTAAGAGGATGCATCCTGGCTGGGTGCCAGGGCTGGCACCCTGGCTGACGGCGTTTGTTTTGACCCGTGACGCATTCTAATTCAAGTTTAATAGTGTGATATTACTAATTTTAAATGGCCTGTATTTGCAGGAAGTGGGTCACTTGCATCACATGAGATGTAATATATATTTGTACATGTGTATGTGTGCGTTTTTGTTTGTGTAGAACGCTGAATAGTCTCCCGCGTAAGAACAAGTCGATGCATTCTGCAGAAAGGAAGCCGTTCTGTAGTATGTAAATGCTCTACGACAGTCTAGCTATATCTGTGCTGTTCTTGAGCACTCCGTGCCGCGCGTGGAGAGTGGCTAGCGATTTCCTAGATTTCGAATTTTTTTGCCCCTTAAGCTCTTGTAATTTTCATGCTTGCTTACTAACGGTTGGGGATCTCATTCTGGATTTGCCCCACGAAGGGGTGCTTCTTGCTTCGTGGTGCGCTGCAGCCACTTTAGCAGACAGTTTGCCTGTCGTGAAAATTCCCGCCTTGCCCTCTCTGCATGCCTGCACTGGGATGATCACGGCTCTTCTTTGAATCCAGGTTGTATGCCGCGTGCCTAACGCACCATTCAGATGAGTTGCCAGTGACCAAGTGAAGGCAGCTGACCACTCAGTACTTGTTTGAAGCCGCTTTGGGACAATTGGGAGACTGTAGCTGTGTCAAACGGCAAGTGGTGCAGACAATGTTGTGTGCACGTAGGTCCAACCCTGCACAAGAAAGACGGATGACTGGAGTAGTGATCGATTTTTCTGTCCAGCGGTGACGACGGGTGGTGGTTGCCTCGTCGCCATCTGTGCATTGAGGTGTTTTACTTGCGTGGCGGTGTTTGCACTGAAGGTTGCTCAGCAAAGAGTAATGCACGCAATGGCTTGTCTGTCACATTCCGTGCAACTGCATCAAACTGCCTACTCGCATACAGTCAACGTAATGTCATAGAGATAATGCAACACGATCTTTCCCGTGAATTGTGCAATGCACAGCAGCGAAACGCGGACGGAACTTCGACCAATGCAGCTGGTACACTGCAGACTTCCACTGGGAGCGATTTAAAAGCACACCGTGGATGCGGCAATCAGTTCGTCAGTCTACTTAAATTCGTGGAGGAAGCGAGCAAACATGCAAAGTACTCACCCTTGCCAGGCATAGTTGTGACAGCTACGCAAGCCTTATGAAATGTCTTACTGGTGGTAGGTGCTCATATATGCGAAACACGCATATAATTCTCATGATTGCGCAATTACTAGTGCGTGAGCCGGCTCGTCGACGCTTGGTGCAAGCGAACAGGGGATGATACATACCTCTCAAGGTGAATGCTTGTAAACTTTAGTTTCAAAGAAGCTAGCCCACGGGTGACTCAGGCAACGGGCCAAACATGACATTTGTGCGCTTCTTGTTATGCGGACACGGTTTGTGTAAACTCGTTAGGCACAAACTGAGGGGAATCGCTTAGTTACAATTAGGTACGCCTCTCGAAGTTGGCTCATCAAAGACAGCATGGGCTACTATAGTTGCCAGTCTGTTGGTTTGTCCTCGTATCCATCGAGCGAAACTCAAAGCCAGGCGGTGGACAAGGCTACGTGAAAGCGCAGCAAGTGAGTTGCGCACTCGGGATGAACTCAAAAGCTTAACAGATGACTCCGTAGTAAAATGCCATCAATGTGTGGGTTTTAAACTGCTTAGCTAGAAAGAGCGTTTTGGAGGCAGTTGGGATATACCTGAAACAGTGAAAACTTGTAGTGTTAGGTGGGGTGGTATATGCGTGAGTGTACTGATTGAAACGCTTGCATCCCATATTCGTGTTGCGTTACTGTGCGCGGACTGATGTTAAGCAGACACGAGTGTGACGACAAACCTTAGTTTTGATTTTGCGTTCGCTGTGCATACCTGGTGCAAAAGGCAGGCCCGAACTTGTGATTCGATTAAACCAATGCGGCCATAAGCCCGGATCCCTGTTTTGGTTGAATAGGCACCGGCAAGCTGAGTGTTGAGCAGACTTATTTCTCGTGCAGGAAGTGCGTGGCGGCGGTGTCTGAAACCAGGATACTGTCTTCTGCAGGCTAAACGGGTAGAAGCTACGGAAGGATTTCCATTAGGAACAGCTTCAAATGTTCCACATCACGTATGCTGGAAGCAACGCAGTCCGACCTGGCACCAGTGGCAAGTGATCAAATGGCAGAAGCGCAAACTTGAACATCCGCCGTTTAACAGCTTTGCGCTTATTCCTTTGGCGTCATATCTGTGCTACTGACTACTCTGTAAACCTAATGCCAAAGCTGTAGTGCAGTCCAAGCGACGACGGATCCAAAAATGTTGGGTTTCTTAAACCCAGCGCAAGCTAGTGTGAAACGAGCCTCCAGAATGGTTCATTGCATTTAAGAAAGTGCGTTTGAGGAGCCAGCCGTGCTGCCAATTGTATCGAAAGCTGTAATGCGTTCCAAGAAATGTTAGATTCTGAGGCATTACTTGAGGTCACCCCTTGGCAAGTTAGTTGAGGCTGCAGCCTCAACATGTACCGTTGTGGACACTTGCGCAGCGATTTCGTTGTATTGGTCCTCAGTGTCTTCACCAAGTTTTCCCCCACTTGCTGGAACCCTCCTTTGTACGTGCATAGAACGAAAGAAGCGCAAATTTGTAGTATTTAGGACAAACTTTTAGCTTGTAGGGCTCTGCATGGGATTTGTCGCAATACGTGGCTGTTCTGGCGTGTTGCGTAAGCATGGGACCTGAGTCTTCCTAAAATAATAATCATAACGTTGATAGACACGGTTTCCGTGCAGAAGTTTGGCTCTAGCGAGTTGTAGTACTGTTCGGTGGGGCTCCGCAGGTTAATAGAGGTGGCGCCGGTATAGGTAGTCGAACATTTAGTCAGTGAGCAGAACCTGCTAAACAAGCAAATAGGCTTAAACAACTCTAGAGCCTGTCTCTGTACATGTGCGCGTCGTGGCATGCCAGTGACTATGTCATATTTTTATATCGTGGACTTTATCCCAGATTAGTCATGCCCGTTGAGGATAGATGGCTGGTAAGCATTGGTCATGGGGTTCCCAGAGGGGTGTAGGTATCTGTTTTTTAGAGGCGACTACGCGTCTTTTTTCTGGGTCTTTATTCGATGGCGTGCTAGGCTGCCAACTGTCGTGTTGCCCCTTGCCATTTGGCATTGCACTTCCAGTGTGAAAACGTTTACTTTTCAGTCTTTGCCCATGTGAAAGGAATGACCTTCTAACGACAGGGTAAGCAAGATGTGCATCGTGTAAATCCAGGCGAAGTTCTCGGTGGAGGGCTTCCAGCACTCTTAGAGGGGGCTCCAACAGCTCTGCCACTGGTGTTCACTGCCAGATTGTGCGTTTGGGATGC
>HG711564.1:0-52866 GCA_000499725.1 Eimeria brunetti
ATTATATATTATATATTATATATTATATATTATATATTATATATTATATATTATATATTATATATATTATTCATATTTATCTATGTATATTTATTCTTATATGTATATTTAGCTTGGGAGAATTCACAAAAACTTTTGTTGTGGATATTAAAAAATAGTATAATTGAGTTCTGTTTAATTAAATGAATAATTTAATTAATGGGTAAGTAAATCATTACTAAATAAACCAATATATGATATGATTGATAATAAATTCATCAATTATTAATTAATTATTCAGTAATTATTTATTAATTAATGAATAATAATTAATTAATTAACAATTAATTAATTAATAATTAATGATTAATAATTAATTAATGTATGTTTAATTAATTAATAATTAATGAATAATTAATTAATGAGTATTTAATTAATTAATAATTAATTAACAATTAATTAAGTAGTAATTAATTAATAATTAATTAATTAATGATTAATAATTAAATAATAATTAATTAATTAATAATTAATTTATAATTAATTAATGATTAATAATTAATTAATGATTAATAATTAAATAATAATTATTTAATCATTAATTAATTAATAATTAATTAATGATTAATAATTAATTAATGATTAATTAACTAATAATTAATTAATTAATAATTAATTAATTAGTTGTTATTTATTTTACCTTGAGGTAAAGGAACAGCACTTATTAACTCGCCCTTGCTGCTGCAGATAGCAACAGCAGCAGCAGTAGCAACAGCAAACAAATCTGCTGCTGGGTGCCAGGCGACAGCGGAGGGCTGCTGGTGCTGCTGCTGCCGCCGCTGCTGCTGCTGCTGCTGCTGCTGCGCTGCTGCTGCTGCTGCTGCTTTCTTGCTGCAGAGCCAGGGGCGAGAACTAGTAAACAGCTGCTCGGTGCCTATACACCGCAGCAGCAGCCCCCCGGCTCCCCACAAGCAGCAGCGGCAGTCCCAGCCAGCAGAAACAATAAGGAGGTTTGCTGCTGCTGCTGCTGCTGCTGCTGCTGGTGCTGCTGCTGCTGCTGCGGGGGCCCAGTCTGCGGCTGTCACCCCGCCTGCATGCGCTTTCCATCTGTGTTGTTGCAGCATCTCCCCCCTTTCTTTATTTGTTTCTCTTTTTTCTTTTTTCTTTCTTTCTTCTTCTTTATAATTCAAATTCAATTCTATTACTACTAACTCCTCGCCTACTGCCACCAGTAAACCCCCGCCCCCCCACAGCAGCGCTCGCACCCCCCCGCCCCCGCATGCAAAGCTGCTGCTGCAGTTGCTGCTGTTTGCATGCAGTTCCAGCTGCTGCTGCTGCTCTAGCCCTTGTCGTTCCCTAGCACCCCACACACACGATTGCACCTTTGTATTTAGTCAGCTAGCTAGCTAGCTATCTAGCTAGCTAGCTAGCTAGCTGAGGGAGTAGACAAAGCTGTGGGGACTTGAATCAGGAAAAATGTATGCAGCGCTAGCGCCTGCTCTATCATATTTCGGAATACGCTAGCTAGCTAGCTAGCTAGCTAGCTGGCTAGCTACCGCCGTTTGTACAGCTAGCTGCAGCGAGTAAGAGAATAAGAACAAAGCAAAGAAGCAGGCTTACCAGATGATGAGAGTCCCATCAGCAGCAGCAGAAGCGAGATAGCAACCATCTGAACTCCAAGCAACAGCATCTACAGGGGCAGGTGCATGCGCATGCAGATTTTTTGCAGAAATGCACCAGCTTTCTGCGGTGTATGTACACCATCCCCTGCCCAACGATAACTCCAAAAGAATAACTGCTCCTTTTAGGGTCCCTAGCGCTAGACAGGGGGCCCCCCCGCCTTGCTGCGGCGGGGTGAAGGGGGCTAGAGCCAGTACTTTATCGTCGGAGGGGAGGGGGGCCCCCTCAACTTCAAGATTGAATATTTCATCGCTTTCCACTTGTGCAAATTTAATTGATCCCTTTCTGTCTAATAGGCACAGACGCTGCATGCAGCCCCTTCCCTTGGGGTGTATAGGCAACCACTGCGCTGAAAGGCAACCGGGAAGCTCCCGGCGGGCGGGCTCCCACAGCTCCTGCATCCCTAAACCCTAAACCCTAAACCCTAAACCCTAGACCCTAAACCCTAAACCCTAGACCCTAAACCCTAGGCCCTAATCTCTTGGTTAAAATGCAGAGGGGGAACAGCTGGCCTGGTGCCAGGCTCTAGCTTTGCACCCTGCTTAATATGTCAGTCATTATTTCCATTTTCTACAGGGTAAGAAATGTGGTGGTTCTAGGGGGTTCTAGGGTTTTGTATTAAGTAAACCGGGGCCCCTCAGCTCTGATAATAGGGGGAAAAGACAAATAAGCAGCAAATTCAAATGTGTTACACCCTAAACAGAAGCAGAAAATGAGGGTCTGTTCTCTCCTGGCTTTCTCTGGTTGCTGCGTAGGTGCTGTCTATGCTGCTGGCCCGTCTCAGTGCTTGAACTTGGAGAAATAGTATATTAAACGCAGTCTATAAGCTGTTCTGTAGCTTCCACAGGGTAAATAGGAAGAAAAACAAATCAATCGTGTTTGTATGAGGCTGCTTTCTTGAAGCTTCTGAAATTCAACTTTTTGGAGTCGAGCCCCCCTGTCTGTGCTTCCTTGCGCGGTTTTCGCTGATCTGATCCTTCAGTTTATTTATTTTATAATTTTAATCTTAAAGTTGAGGTTTAAAGATTACTGCTTTGCTGCTGCTGCAGCTACAGCTGCACGAAGCAGGGGCGGCACAGGTGCGAGGCGGGCAGGGAGGGTTAAGAGGGCGAATTTGCTGCTGCCGCCTCGCATGCAGCATATGCAGATAGGTTTGTTACATATAAATATAAATAAATATGGAAATATACTTCTTCTGGGTTCAAATTCAATAGATCCCACGCCAGTCAGCTGGTACAGTTCTGGAGAGCTATGACGGCAGCCGCCCGCCCCACACAAACCCGCTGCCGACGCCCATTGCAACTTTCCTCAAAAATGCACTAAAATCCAGTAAATATATAATTAATCAAGTAGGAATAGTTCTTATATTTATTATGAAACTTGTGTGGACCATTTTTCTCCATATTGAAATAGGATACTTGCACAGCAGTGGGCACTGGAAAGAGCGAAAGCCTCTCACTGCACCGGTGGTCATTACACGCATGTAGCATGAAACCCAAACTCTTTCCCTCTAAATGCCTAATATATTTGAAACCACTGGCATTTCACTAAGGTTTGCCCATTTAACATGAAGTGGGTGGGGTATCGGCACTGAATTTCCCTTCTTGCGAGCCGCCCAATGTTGAATTTCGTTGGACCACCGTCAGCTGAGGAGCAGGCTTCTTCACTCCCGTAACAGCTTTTCTCCCTCTTCTTCTTTATTATGGGAGCTCAAATATATATTTTCTGGGTTTTGTTTGCTGGGTGCGGTGTACTCGCTGCCACTATGAGGCTACTGCATGCTGACTAGGCGTATAGAAACACATCCTCAAGAATCCTCGCTGAAGGCTGGTGCTGAAGCTCCTAATTGAACCCATGCCTGTGGTACGACTCTACACAAAAGTATTTATATGTATATCTATATACCATTACAACATTATATTCTTATGTTCATGAATTATCAAACAATGAAATGCATGCATGAGGTCGCCGGCAAAAGTTTCAGGCTGGCCTGCAGCCATAGTCCAGCGTGGCGCCAAAGAATAGTTTTCTTTATCGTGCAGCCCTTAGGCCTATATATGGGTGCATATATACATATATGGGCGGGGGAAAGGTTCTGCTGCACGGTCATCACTTTTAAAGACTTAGTATATCTGACGAGGTGCTACACAATGCAATAGGGTCGGGTTTTTTCCTCGTTTTTCTCGTCAGGACGGCGACGGCTGTGTTGCGTTCTCTTGCGTTGCTCGTTGCTGTAGCTCCTGAAGAAGGAATCAACAACCCATGAACAGGACGGAAGAATATTTCTATGCAGTAACATTTTCTGTATCTACACGTTGATTAATGCCATTTATTCAAGCATGAATTCGCACAACACTTTCAATGAATGCAATAATGCATGAGTCAAAAGGCAGCAGCCTACTAGTGGTCAGAAGGTTGAGGCTGCGATTTTCTGTCAGTTTCTTTCAATGGGAAAATAACATTAAATATTTATATAAATTTTGGGCAACGCCGTAGTGCAACAGATTCAATCAGGAGCTCACCTTAAGGAATGCTGCTTCCATTGCCTTGTACTCAGCTTCCATCTTTTCAAGTTCATGGTTTTCTGTCTCCTCCTCGGGTGGAACTTCGGCCTCTTCTGATTCCTTTTCAACTGCTTGCCGTTTGTTTTTCTCTTCTGTTGCCTAACGATCGCAAATGCAGCACCCCTACCCTACAGAAACCCCTGCAGTGCTGTTCTGAGAACCCACCCCCTTTAATCTAATTTGCAATATCATATCTGAAATCGTTGCTAATTTGTATGCACCGTGCGTATATAACGCTTTATTCAATTATGGGGGGGGCCCCGAGTGATACTGGTTTAGCATCTATCTGCATAGATTCACGGTCTTATTTATCTGCATGGATATACAAACCTGTTTAGCGTCTATAAATATAATAAATAAATAAAACCGTATAAAAATAAAACGTGTTTAGCGTTTATCTGTGTAGATCTATGAATAATACTAGCTACCGGAACTGTTAGAAATGGCAACGGCACTCATGGTTGGAATGCACAAGGGGATAATGTATTAGGCTTTAATACCTTTTTAAGAGCAGCCTCCCTCTCGTTTAAATAGTCCATACGCCCATCGTCCTTTAACAGCATTGAAGAGATGTGACTCAGCTCATCTGGGTTCTGCGGTAACGGGGGAGCAGGCAGCAAACGTTGTGCATTCAATTTCTTGCACTTCTCCATTTATCAAGTCATCGTGCATGAATGGTATAATGCCCGTCTTAATGTTTCTAATGTACGAGTAGAAAACTTATTTTTGCTAGGAAATATCCATCGTGGAATGTCAGTACTCCCTCCTCTATCAGCACCGCTCACGGGATTCGTTAGGCTGGGGAAGAGCCGAAGGACCCTCAGAGCCCCCGTCGCATCGCCTACTGCTAGGTATACAAGAGCAGGACTGGGTTCACTGTTTATTAGCATTGCATCTGCTACTTGAGGTTGCCTTGTGAATTTCCTCGATTTGCTGCGCCCGCCGGCCCCTGGGTGCTGGTGCAAACGTGGCTTCTGCTGCTGCAGTTGAGGAAAAGCAAGAGATGTCAGCTGGGCGGCAGAAACGGCACTTAGAGTCGTCGGCTTCTGCAGCTGGTCTTTAAGGTCCCAAACCTCCAGGTGGCCATCGGTTCTTCCAAGAAAAAGAACCCCCGGCCGCGAAGGGCTCCAAACGCCGCAAGAGTAACTGGCGGGGGGTCTGGAAGCGCATGCATGCATAAACGAAGTGGTTCTAAGCATTTGTTCAAGCTTTGTACGGAGTTCGCACCTTCAGAGAAACGTTTGCTTCTCCTAGTTTTCGGATGACAGTACATAAGCAAATCGTCAAACAGGTGTTGTGTTTCCTTCTCAGCTGGCCAGCACTGCCGACGTCGTGTACCTCACGTAGGAGAGGAATAGACAGGGCGAGGACAGCCCAGCCTCATGATGTGGAAGGCGAAGTCCGTCACGAGGAGGACGACTCGAGGGATGAAGGGAGAAAGCTGAAAGTCTCGTGAAGGTCGGAAGCAGCGAGTGGCCTGTTTCGCGCAAACCGTAACAGCCCACGAGCAGAAACAGCAAAACTGGAATTTTGTTCCAGAATTAGTTTTTGTAACAAGACCCCAAAATATCTACCCACCCGACAAACTACTACTATTCCCAATGCCGCAAATTAAGAAGCTTAACGACATGGTTGAAACTTGCATGAAAATGCTGTTTTATGTGTTCCGCTTTCCCGTCGTCAAAGGAAATTCCCCAGTCTCCTAGCAGCACATCCCCTTCTTCCTGGAACAACAGCATCAAATGCAGTTGCCTCGACCCAAGTTACTGTCTAGCAGATAGGGTTACAGCTGTTGGAATTTCCCTTTCCATTCATTTTTCTTCTACTGCCAAGAGTCCTAGCAAACAAACATTAACGGAGAAAGCTACGCCCTAGGGCAAGGCATAACAGCACCGTCTTATACGCCCTAAACACACAGCTGTTTCCTCCTGCTAGCAGCGTCTTTAAAGCCTACGGTGGCAGCCCAGAACTCCGACGTGACAGTCTGAGGCAGAGTGGGCGCAATCATAAGTTGGCAACAGCCAACGGCTCCCCCTGCGGCCATCAGTGAGAATATACAGAGGGCGGTAGTCATTCGTTAGAGCCTTGTGAGCATTCAACTGACCCCCCTCCTCTCTTTATCTAACGTGCGTTTAGCGGGCTTGATACAACACGGGGTGTCCAAAGGCGATGGAGGAGCTGCACCTTCCTGTTGTTAACTAATGTTTTTTTGTTGCGTTAGTGTCGCTTGTATGCATCTCAGCACGATTATATCTCAGCGAGTATGCAAGTGCACCGCCTATTGTATTGTATGCTGAGGAGTTGACCTTGTACCATCTATGAATTTTTGTATTCAAAATGTACAGTTTGACTTGTACAAGGTAAGAGAGATGCTTAATGGGAGTAGTTTTTGATAAAAATATTCGCTTGCCTGGATCTTGTTTGCGCAGCTGGCACTGGAGTAATGGTCTCCATAGAAATTCGCTGTTATCGGCACCCGCGATTGCAGCGGTGATATCCCATACGTAGACTCCTCCGTCCGCCCCACAAGAAAGGAAGAAGACATTATCTGCTTGGGCATTGTAGTAAACGGCAAGAGAGCGCCTAAAATCTAATTTCGACGGAAGGGGCACCAAATGCTGCACCGGGCGTTTGTGAGAAAAGTCAATGGCTGAAGAAACCACCGCTGGCTGGAGTTTCCCGGCGTGGGTAATGCCTGCAGTCGATGTAGGGGTTTTCGCAAAAAGGCAGGAGGAGGCGCGTCCCATGCATGCAGGAAGGATTAAAAATGTGAACAGTAGTTGTGTAGGCAAGAGATAGACTTGTGATAGCTGCAACGTGCATGGTTTAGGAGAGGTCGATCTCTTTAAGGAGCAGGAAAGCAACGGCCAAACTAACGAGCAGCGTAGTTCGTGGTACCTTTGGTCATATACAGCTGCCTCAGCTAAAGATAGCAGCAGGGAAGAACTGTCAGTAAGAGAACACCGTTAGGTGCTGTTCTACGTGTTGGAGTTGGCACTTGTTTCAGAGGCGTGCCCTCACTGGTGGTATCGTGTTGCACCTTGATGAAGCTTGCGTCCCACAGTGCAACCTGTAAAAGATGCAGGCGCAACGCATGCAAATGCCGTAGCCCAATGTGTATTACTCCTCCAAAAGGTTCATTTCCAGACAGTGTGCAGTGGTTACCTAACAAGAAGTGCTAGTGCTGTCCGGTAGAAGCACAAGCACTCGCTTACTGTGCGGTGCGCGTATTTGACCTACGTGGCAAAGATTGGCTTCCTTACCTGTCCATTAAGCAAACCTGCAACCAAGAAAAGCCGGTTTTGGGAAGCAGGAACGAAACAGAACGTTGTGATTTCCTACGCGCAAGCCACCTCCAATGGGACAGCAACATGCACATTAGGCTGCACAAACGGACATTTTCCTTAGTTGCACAAGCACCCTACGAGTAGGATTTGACTGGCTTTTACCTACGCTCCATAGCTCTCATTGAAGGATAGAGAACAACAGACCTACAAACCTCGCGGTGCAAACTACGCGGCGAAACAGTTGTGACGCTGTGCAAATTTTTAGGTTTACTGTTTCTTTGTTTGGGCAACATGCAGGTGTATCAGGTGTACTGTAGGCAGTGGATGTACTGGTGATGGAGTTTCTAGTGCAAAACTGTAGCAATTACTGTGCCTAAGCTTTGAAACTTGCCCTCAACAGTGGCTGCATTAGCCACGCTTTCACTTTGCAGAAACTTTACAAAACTCTAGGGAGAAAACAGTTCCCATTTAATCTGTATTCCATGCGTATTATTGCTTGCAGATATTCGTTGATAGCTTACGTAAGGAGCTGCAAAGAGTTGCTGGGGAACAAGAGGGTTTTCAAGAGACCAAATGAGGATTACGGGTTTTGAAGAGCGCGAAGGAGCCTCCACGCGCTCATCAAAGGAAGCAGCATCCATCGCCGCACAGGCTATGAGCTTTTCTGACCTGTTCGCAAGAAATGCAAATGATGCAAATGGAAATGTGCACTCCTTAAGCTGGGACATTCAGATAATTAGTAATTTGCATTTCTGGCAGCAGAGGCTGGAAAGCAGAGCAGGGGGTGGTTTACGCCGAAAACGCTGCAGGCGTACTCAGGAATCCATTCGACGAACGAAATCAGCTTATTTTTTGAGTAGGACAGGTCAGTGAATGTGAACACCTCTTTCAGCGCTTCCTCGCTTTCCGCTTGTACTGTTGAGCGGGCGGTGGCCTTCATGGCCGACAAGTCGTCCTTAAGGATGTCTATGGTTTCGTTATGTTGCAAAGCTTCCTCTATCCTTGCAGGAAAAAAGCAAATTGACATTAGTTGGCAGCACTGGTGCGACGGACAGAAGTAACAACAATATGGCTAGCTAGTTATATGGTAGCTAGCCACATGCGTTCACGTGTTTCCCACGGAGGCTTACATGCCTGCCACTTTAGAGAAGAAAGCCTGGAAGCTCTTGCGGGAGGCCGCATTCGATAAGCCCCCCCGCTTCTGCGGCAGTGAAACACAGCAAGCACGTGCCGCATGCACTTTAAGTGGCTATTCAATGCTCAATTTTGTCAAAGCACCATGCAGGTACCTGCTCAAGGTTTGTCGTATTGCGCTCGTGTTCATTCGCCACGAGGGAGGTTACTTGGGAAAGCGAACATGTTTCTGTGCAAAGTTTTATTTACTATTAAATCATTTGCGTCGTGCTGTATCTCAACGTCTTTCATTGCGTCTCCTGCTGCCTGGGACCAGGCATCCTTCATTAAGGGGACTGCCTGGACAGCAAAGTCAAGTTCTTGTTTCACGTCAACGGAGAGAGAATCCTGAGAATCCGCAGAGTCGGCAACTGCTCCTCAGAATCACCTTTGTGTAATTCCCTAAGCATGGTTCGGAAACGCTGACTCTTTGAGGCAGGCATGGTACAGTCTATTGCAGAAGAGTATACGCTGCAGCAAGTGGCACAGCAACAACTGAATTTTGCGGACCTACTTTGGGCGTCTTGAGGGACAGGACGCGATCAATGAAAGGCTGGTAAGAAACTGTAGCTTTTGAAGGTTGTACCTTCTTGATAAATGTCTGTTTCACTAGGGGCCGTTTTGCCTTTATCGTCATTCCTTCTATTTCAGCTGCTGTCACGTCCGCTGTTTCCGATTGCCACTCGCGGGGGGTTACAGGGACATCGGCATTCTCGTCTCTCAACCGTTTTTTCTCTTCCATTTCCAAGGCCTGTCGCCTCTTCGACTCCTCCTCTCCTCGCGCTGTAGCGGCATCAGCGTTGGCTGTCGTAATTGCCTTAACAATTTAACAAGCTACAAGATGTACTTCAATGACAAGGACTGGAAGCACTGATTACGAAAATTAACAGCAGCGTCGACGCGCTGTGTGTCCAAACAAGACAAACAAGGGTGCCCCCCCAACCCTCGCGGTGTGCTTCGCTGAGCCTGACTGCCTTACTTCTTGGACTGCCTTGAAGGCTATTTCAGTAAAGGGCATTAAAAAATTTGCTCCATAGCTTCCCGCATCATCTCGCACCAGCAGCACCTCCTCTAAAGGATAAGCCTGCAAGCGCATAGGGGAGTACCCAGGCAAAGCATCACTTCAACGAAGTTGGCCATAGAGTTCTGTTTAGTAAACTTTGCCCGCAAAATATTTTATTTGAGCACAAGCAATTCTGTTCGACCTACAAAACCTGTTAGCCTGGGTCGACAGACCCAGATTCGCAGGCAAACAGCAATGAGCTTGACATACCTTGATAATCGCCTTATGCTCGGTCCAGTCCGAATCCTTCCCTTTTTTTCCTATTTCCTGTAATATGGCCTTTTTTGAAAAGCGCTTGAATGGGGTCAAACCGCTTTCTGAGCCAGTGTTATCAAGCAAGCCCATTCGCTTCAGGTTCTGTTTCCGCACGAGCACGCCCATGATCCCGTCAATACCGGCGGAGATATGTATCCGTACGTCGCTGAATCAAAGTATAAACTTGGATAGATCTACAAATTGTCCCTTTATGGAGCTTTACTTAATGCGTAGTAACTAGTCAACTTTTGTGCAAGTTGGTCGTCGATGTCCCCTCTCAGACGAGCTACTAGACGCAGGAACGGTGATCTGCATGCGAGAGTGAAGCAACAGTTCCATGGCCATGCAAAGGAGGTACAGGAGCTTGTCCTACCCAGAAATGTATTTCCCCGCGTCAGCCTCATTGCCTTGAAGCTTTGCATCTTCGCCCTCTTCTTCGTTGTCCAGGTTTGTGTCGGTAGGGCGATCTTCTTTACCATCTTGCCCTGCTCCGCTGTTGGCCCCTGCAATTGTCACATTATCGGTGGGAACACCTGCTGAGGCTTCTACTAGACCTTGCGAGGCCATCGGTGTCACGGGCTGATCCCCTGTGGCGGTATCCACCCGCTGGAGAGTAGCTGTAGAAACATCCTCCCCACCTAACTCAGCAGCCCCTTCAGAGATATTCTCAGAAACTGGGGGTGCAGAGCAGTTTGCAGGCTCCTCTTCAGGGTTCATTTTATTGTGGGCCTGTCGGAAGTCCTAGCGTTGCTGGCTGGGCAGCGGCTCAACCTTTTATCCACCGCCAAAGCCAAGGCTTGCCAAGTCAAAGTTTAGGGCAAGCGCCTAAAGCGCCGGTACAAACTTTAAACAGTGGCCAGAAACGCGAACGCGTCGGGGGTTCGGCAAGGAGGCTCATCAGTGACCCTGAGAATCTGCTGTCTCCCGTCTAATGGTTCCTCAGTCCATTTGCCCTGAAGCCCCGTGCACACTAATTCGGTGTAAAGTGCCCAAATAAATGAAAAAATTTCTTGAAATCGCTATTTATGGTGTCGGATACGTTAGTCGAAGTACTAGCTCGCCTTTTTCGGCCACCGCTGTTTCGGGAGTAGTTGTGAGTCGTTAAGTGCGCGGGCCTTCAGTGTTAGCACATTCAGGAAACCTCACCAACTATCTAATGAATTCAGTAACACTTTAGAGCCGACTACTTTGAAACTCTCACACCCCGTTAAGTGAGACAGCCCCGAATAACACAGAATTCGTTTCGTTCGGTTAGCCTGTCCTCGAGCAGCCGCCAGCAGCCATAAAAGTAGCCCCATCAGCGATATCTCTTCGAACCTCCCCAGGCGTAAAGCTGTAAGATTTATAGAATAAAAATGCAATCCAGATTCCTCTGGATCCCTAAGCTACATCTTGCCCCTAACAACCGGCGTGACGTAGAGAAGCTACTGTAGCCCAAGGCCCCTAACCGCCGCAACCAAAACCTTCGCCACTCTGCGGTTTATTATCGTACCACTTCTTCCTGTGAAATGATTCGAACGGCTACCCGCTTGGAAAGTTGTTTGCAACCCTGAGGGCCAGAGCGCAGGCATCCAAGCTGTGGGGTATCACCACAACTCTGTGCCAATAATCTTCGATTCACTCATCAAGCTGTAGCAAGCTATGGAGGGAACAGGAGCCTTTGGTACAGTGGCCTGTGTGCGTGTCAGTGGAACATTTTCTGGCCCTTGCTAAGCAGTATATTTTTTTTTCCTGCACTGTTACAACAGTAGCGTGGTCTAAGTTGCGTCTGTTTCAAGAAAGTGTTTTGTTGCTTCATGTAGTAGTAGGAATCTGTGTCAGCTGCAGTTAAGAGCTCCGAGACCTAGAACTGGGGTCGTACGCATGTGACGTCCAACTCCAATTCAGAGACAGTCATTTAAGTGAAGCATCAGCAGGCTGTCCAATGTGACCACTGTGACCACTGAAAGCATAGGGCACCCCTGTGGGCCAAACTGCGTCCGGTGTGCAAATGTTACCCTCTTGACCCAAGATTGGGGTACTGAATCTTTGCTCAGATCCGCTGGTAGAATTGCACCAGGGTTCAGAAACAGTGGGTCCTCCAACGGCCCACAGACTCTCCTACTCAGTCCCAGTTTCTCGGTCGGTTGTGGTCGGGGGTGCTGGGAGACAATAAGGTAGCAACCCTGTTGAGAAGAAATGTTTCAAGCGCCTTCATTTTATTGAAGCGCTAGCCCAGATTCTTTTGCTAAGGCTGACCACTGTACTTGCCCTTGATGCATTCGCCGTCTGGGGGGTGGAGCCTTCTACTGTATGCACTGGCGTAAAAAGGCTAAATCGCATTAGTTTAAGACACCTGCAACATATGGTGTGGAATGAGAGTCGCCCCTTTGACTTTAACTGCCGTGCTCTGCAACGGAATGAAAAGCATCGCTTAAAAGCAGCTGCTTGCTCTCCGGCCAGGGTGCTAAGCACCGCTGCATATGGTGTTAGGGCCAGTGATTCTTGAGTTGCAGTACCTCATGTAGCAGCTCCTGCCGCAAAGAGAGACGCCGCACTTAAAGCAACCACTCCAACTCCATTTTCTACGCACTCTCTACCGCAGCCGACAAGGCAAAAAGCTGCTTTTCTTTCAATAGTCAACGTCCGTAGAAACACGGTTTGCCTGCACTCATTTTTGGCTGGCACTTCTACATCGTGTGTGTCCCCTTGTAAACGACAGCCGCCCGCCTATCATGTGGTGCTGGGTCACTGGCATTCGGTAAGCATGGGGGCGCATAATGAACAGGAGACTGACCCAATTATTCGCTAATCGCGGGTTGAAGTCCCAAGGGTTCCCCCCTAAAATAATGTCACTACCTGCAAGGATCCGAAAGATTTTCGTTCCCATGGGGCGAATGGGTAACGCGTCTCAGCATTGACCACAACAAGACCACTACTAACCAGTTGAAGGCGGATTGCCAACCGGAGCACACCAACCGCATGCTCTACTGATACTTGCGGTTCTTTATAAAGCAGGTGTTTCTCCCTTGTTCAACATGGATTAATAATGTAGAAGTGACCTCCCCGACCCGTAGTTCTACTGCTTCCCTAATTTACACCAAAACCCTGTCGCCGGATCCACGGTTGGACCCGGCTGTTAGCAGCTATTCCCGTAGATGAGAAATTGCCAGTTTCTGTACAGAGCTTGCAACAGCTTGTAACAGCTCTTGCTGTCACAATATAAGAGAGGAACGCCCCCAAAAGAGCTGCGGCAACCAAGGGCTCAGCTGGAACTTTTGGCGCAAGCCACTAGTTCCTTGTGGATTAGCACGTTCTGCAGTGGCCACAGCATGGTGGGCGAACACAACGGCTTTTCGGTAGGGCTCCTCGCCGATTTTTTCGAGTTATCGCGTTGAGATACACAATAACGTTAACTCTCACGTGAAAACAACCCACCATTAGTGTCAGCTACGGAAAACGGCCGGAGGAACCGCCCGACTCCCTCCGATCGCTTCGTACACGAAGGCATCAGCGCCTTTACGAAAATGCGCAACTGTAGGATCCTTAACTGGACCCCAGGACACGCCTGTAACGATCTGTAGAGGCTAGACGAAGCCAGAACATGTCAGGTAAAGTTTCTAGAAGACTGGCACCCACTGTGGATTTCTAGAGAACGCTCGCTCAAAACCACTGCTCTGGACCATATGGCTGGTGTCCTTGGCGCACTGGCAGAGGCTGCAAACGTCGGCATGAACAGCACTGCAGCAGTGCGTGTCACGTTGACCAGCATGTAGCCCGTGCAGGCTGTTGCTTTATGACAAGCAAACGGGAGTTCATATCTCTACATCTACGTGGTTTGGGAATTAATTACGGCTAGCCTGGTGGTGCAGTCGGCACCAACTTCACCTTTTGCATATTTTTGAGCTGGGACCACATTTTGGGCTCCCCTAATCTGTGCCTTTTGCTGCTATGAATCAGTGCAGACAAATCCTCTGTGCCCTTGAGCGTGTGACTCCCGGGATGAAGTGCTGCTGGCAACTCACTCAGGCGTCAAAGTTACCTTAAGCGGCCAAACGACGGCCGCTATTGCTTGGGGCTTGCGGCATCCACATATGGTCCGTCGGCAGCAACAGCAGAAAGTACAAGTAACACCTGCAGATGTTTTTTTCCGGCCCTTTATTTTCTGTTACTTTTTCTGCTTTTCCGATGCCAAACCATTCGGCGCTTTCCCTTCCGCACTACGTGTACCCATCCATTTTTGGATGGCCCGGCACGGAAAAGCGTGCGCTATTTGGGTAGCGAGCTGAGAAATGAGCTGCATAGCCTGTCTGAGGTTGGTGGGTGTATCATTGGTTGCCTGGAAGCTGGATACTGAGGATCAAGGAAGGGCTTTAAAATTATCTACAGTGGTCGTGGACGCATCGATGGAAAGCCTCATGCGGAAGCATGTACGGTTACCCTTCTGCGCGAATTGCAGCAATTAGTCAGGAAAGGCCGTCACGCAAGGGCGTTTGTGCACCCACAATGCCCGTAGAGCGACTTGGCTTCTACCGTTGCAACTTGCAGGGCATTGATATGTGAAACCCGACGGAATATGGTTAGAAAAGAGCTTCTGCACTGTTGGGTCCGTAAGTGCATCAGAATGGCGCTTCTACAACAGGAAATGTTTAGCCATCTAGGAGCAAAAACATCGCGGAATGCATTGTCAGCTGCAGTGGGTGAAAAACCATTAGCAATCGGGAAAGACCTCTGTAACCGCAGGAAACAAGGTCCGAAATAGGGATTCTCCAACCGGGATTTAAATTTTTTCTTTGATATTTACGTGAAATAACCTAAACGGAATAAGCTGCAGGTGGTTTGCTGTGAACCTGTCCGACTAGGGTTATCGCCGACGCCTTCTCACCGGAAGTTGAGAGTTTCACTGTAGAGCACGACACATCTTGGTGTTTGGAGGGCTCCTGCCATAGATATAGTTCTTATTAGTATTAAATTGCGAACTGAAAGTCCTAGCTCTGCACGTCTAGTAGCGGCTTGTTCTGCAGCAGACACGCCGCTTACGATTATCTTTGTGAGGTGACCCTTCAGGTGGGGGGAGCGGTGCACCCTGCAACTGTCGTAAGCAGTATAACCAATGCAGAAGATCCCTTTGATCAGCAAGCATCTGTATATCATGCAAGCGGTATAGAGGAAGTGAGTGGCTCAAAAGTTAGGTTAGGGCTATTCAGCTAGATGGGCCCGGGTGTGGTGGCAACGCATCGTGCCAGTGGCAGACGTGTGCCAAATAATTCTAGCGACGCATCACCTAAGCAAATAGTTGTAATTCCTTAGTTTAAAGTTGCATTCTTTGCAGAATCCAGATGGGCGAGGTTCCAGAGGGCGTTTACCTTTTGCAGGCGTGGCTCGGAGTCGCTTCTTACTGGTTCAGCAGCCCAGACTGCTCACACCCAGCATATGTACTCCCCAACATCAACATAACGAGTCACGAAATCCATCATTTACTTTTCTAACTCTCTTACAGGCTCCGTTCCTTGGCCTCATTCGGCCCTGTGGCGAGTGTGCCCAAGGGTGGCTGCAGGGCTGTGAATTCCAAGTTCTATGAACTAAGGGTCATTGCTCCATAGTAACGAAGACAATGGGAAACAGTTGCTGCTACGTGACTAGCAATGCGCCGGTGGGTCTAGAGCCCTGGGATGCAGTACAGAGAACACCTAAATTGTGTTTTTTCTCCCTTCACCTCGCAGAGGTTCGCTGAGAAGAGGTACCTACTTCGAACACTCGAAGTTGTAACACATCAAATGTCGGCGTATCTTGAAACTTGGAAATCTTGTACCAGTGTTGTTGGCTAACAGCGCTGGCACGCCATAGTAGCTAAGCGGAAGTGATGTAGCCCCTGCTTACCATATTGATAATGAGAAGAAATAATCGCAGTGCCTGATCTTTTGTGAATGCGCTTAATGTATATATTCGCCGTCCTTGTAGTGCTGCCAGGGCAGCACAGCAGAATCCACGTACTTTGTGACCAATCGACCGCCTCTTAACAGACTTCCACCTCGCACCAAAGACTGCATGGCAGGCCGCTGGCCAAATCTGTATGCGCGGGCGAAGCTCCCAATTCAGCAATGCACCAACTCGAACTGCTGCATTAAACGGATTGACGACTTCTGGGTCAATATGTCCAACAGCCAGACCATACACGGGCTGGCAATGCGTCTGTAAACGTGCTTTCAGGGCAGTGAAGCTGCCGTAAAGGAGTTTATGAAGCGCTTAGAATCAGGGGGTTTGCCAATTCAAGTTGTTCTGCAGGTCAGAAAGAGTTGCATAAGCAGTCCACGAGAAGTACAAACACAGAACATTCCATCGAACAGATGGGCCTTGCGAACTTGCTGTCCACCTCGTTTAAGCATTCCCATTGCCTTGGATCTGAACTTCGGTAATGTTCGGTGGGGGGCTGGCTTTTTCCCTATTTTGTGAACCAGAATGGTAACAATATGGCGTGCACTCTCGGCCTGGAGATGAACACAAACTCCTTGTTAATCCGCAGCGGAGTGAGCCCCGTTTTTCTCCCTGATTTTTTTAAGACCGGTTGGCTGGAGCAAACGTTCGGCCCGTGAAAGGCACTTCAATATAGATTTCCTCCCTCTGGTGCACATCAGCCTTGTGAAGAGTGCCAGCACAGTAAAGAAATACTAAAACATGGGATAGCGTAGCTTCTACAACATCATGGTGCAGCTTGTACGCGTAGATATATTCTCGTACGAAATATTATTTCTAACCGATGTGTTGAAACTCAGGACAAGATGCGGAAGGTCCCATTTAATACCATCAGAAACGTCCTATCAACGCCGCAGCAGCTCTCTCGAGTGGAAACCCAGCGCGATATAACTAATGAACCCTTGTAAGCTTGCAGACGTGTATGAGCACTCTTTTGGAAATGAGTTCCCGAGGCATAGAGGAGTGACGTAGGAAGTTAGCCACAACATATGGCATTTTGGGCTACATGTCGCTGTGTTTGCAGAGCCGTCGGCCTCCACATTCACAAATCAGAGAGTTGCATTCCACTGCTCATGGAAACTGAAGCAGACAAGCACAACTTTGTAGAGATGCTCAAGACATTTGGAATTCCTCCGCCAAAGTCAAAAAAGCCAGAAGCAAGCGGGGCAGCCAGCTGAAGTGCATGCTTATAGAAGAAGAAATCGTAAGCGAGTCCAAATTGTAACGAACCCAAATTGCTGTCGTTTTGACCTATAGCTGGTGGCCGTCAATGGTTTCTGGCATTCACCACCAACTTTTTGAACTGCGCCTTTCTTTTGCAGCTTTTTGTCATTCATCTGAGCGTGTACACTAACATTCCTGATGCGAACGCCGCTACAGGCACTTACCACTTGCGTCTTCTTGTCCTTTGGAGCCAGCAAATCCTGGCATCGTTTGGCCAGAATTCAAGCTTTCGAGAGCGCAGTATAACTACTGCAGGAATATTCCGCTGCAGCATAGGGTCCCCACACAGACCCTTGGAATCGATTGCAAAATGTTGCGGCTAACTTTCTAGACCAACATGGCAGATATTGGCAGATAGTACATTGTACTAAACATCCCAGCCAAAACTTTTCTTTACCAAACCGCGAAACGGGCAGCCAAACTTCCAACCGGCCCAATAACATTTTTCTATGGCCATGATACAGGACAATTTGCAGCTGCAGGTGCGAAGCAGAGGCTGCTGAAGGTCAACACGCAACTTTATGTCGTTACATTGGGCAGTGCCACCAAGGACGCTTTACCTCTAGCAGCGCTTGGAATACGCTCGCTTGCCGTAGTTTTGCAGCACGTCGCTACGAAACGTTTAGGGTTGCGTTGAATCAGTATTAAAGTTGGTTCTGACCCATGGCCCGTAAGGTTGGACCTTGGAAGCTCCCTTTATGCTTTGCACTGTTGGTGCCTTGGCATTGCACTGGAGTCTTCTTGAAATATATTGTAGAAAGTAACGGACATAATTCACACCGCCTGAAACGGCTGATACCACAACCAAGGAGCAATCTCAGTGCTGTCACAATGGTGGCAAGGCAAGCAAAATGGAGTTGACGACTGGCCATTCTTTGATTCCATTGTCAATGATACGTAACAGCTAGCACTATTCACCCAAAAAGCAAACTGACACGTGTTCGGATTCATATATAGGCAACTTATTTGTTGTGTTGCGCGGGTACGCACAAGCATGCTGCACAAGTTGTATTGAGCTTGCCTCGATCCAGCTGAGCTCAGAACGGTTCACAGCGAGGAGCAATGGCAGTGGCCCCCTAACCTCCCATTGTTACTAGTCAAAGGGCGGCAACTCGAAGTAGTGCCACAGTAAGGAGACGCCCTTGTAAACCTCACACCAGTACTGTAGTGCCCTGCACGAACACGCAGTTCTAAATCTACTTGCTCTCAACGTAGCTGGACGGCAGAAAATTGCGTCCTCTCACGCTATGATTGCAGCGAGAAACGTCCTTAAAAGGACCTCAAAGGACTTCCGGAAACACTTTTGCAAGCCGTTCAATGAAATCAATGTTTTCCCCGGGCTTGCCCTTTGCACGGGCAGCGGAACCAAATGATATTTCTTATCGGGGCACTGGCGCCCGCACTGACGCTGTTTCGCATGAGGCCCCAGTTCAGCACGAATACTCCATTTTGACTATCTAGAGTGCCAGCACCAAGTTGCAACTAAATAGCTGGGATTGAACTGATGTCTTCATGGAAGGTTGCATTCGCGCCAGCACCGCAAAAACTTGACCCTATGTCGACAGATGAAAGGAAATAAGGGGTGCAGGCAAAGTGAATCCAGCGCCTCAAAAAAAGCGTTGGCTCTAAGGAGTTCGCGTGTAGCGCCAGCATGCTATTCGTGAGTTTGGGGCACTTTACTTCCTGTCTGAGAGTTACTGACACTGAC
Source organism: Eimeria brunetti (assembly GCA_000499725.1). NCBI lineage: Eukaryota > Apicomplexa > Conoidasida > Eucoccidiorida > Eimeriidae > Eimeria > Eimeria brunetti. The sequence goes on from HG711564.1 coordinate 18,886, forward strand.
CACCATCTGGTCACAGCTTTATGCACAAAGCAAACCATTTGCTATAGTCTGGTTTTATTTTCATTGCGGCGCTTGGCCCTGCCATGAGCACGCAAGCGGCTGCTCATTGAATGTATCTGGTGGGCTAAGGATTGCTTGATGTCAACAGGGCCCCTAGGGATTATACGACGAACCCATCGGGCTAAAAACACAATGTTTCCTCCTTGCTGCATGGATTTCATCTGTCATCCTGGGCACGGACATTATGTCAGTGCAAAGGGTCACGCAGAAGGAATCACAGTGCTAGACAGAGACCATACCATACTACCACACGTAAGGTCCTTAACTCTTAGAGTAATTTGGGTTGCCTTCTCTAGATATCACAGTTTTATTTCAAAATAGGAAAGGTTGACGTTTTTGGAGAAGACCTTTTCTCGTATCTGCTACGTAACACTGTATAGTAGAGGCCTTTTTACTGTTTCCGTTTCGTCACGCTTCATATTTTCAGCTGAAACTCGGGTTGATGAAGTTCATCCTAGTCTGCGGATGTAGCTGGTGTATCTCGAAATAAAGAAACAGTAATAATCAGCGGGTCAGCTATCTACTATTTCTAAAAACCACAACCCGAACATCCTTATTCATCTGACATGCCTTCTTTGTCGTGGCCCTCCGACAAGGCTTTACACAAGCATAAGGAAGACAACGGCAAACAAAAACAGTCCGCAGGTGTAAGGTTTGGGGGCGCATGCCGTCCTTAAGTTGCCAGCTCCAACAAGCAATTTGTAATTAAGGGAGTGTCATTTGCCTTTGTTGCACCGTTTGAAGATGTCGTCTTGCTTTTCACTCATGTGGTGTCCAGTTACTTCAAGGAATGGCCCAACTTTGTTGCGAGCAGTGCGGGCTCTAACATGTAGCTGGAAAAAACACGAAAGAGCGAGAAGTCTCGAGATCCATGGTGCTCGCTTTGTCACCAAGGCCACAGCAACAGAGACAACATCGTCAAGCTGTACACACTCGCTGCTGAGGTTCGTCTTTCTCTGTGGCCTCAGCTGTTCGCCGCAAAGCACATTGGTATTTTGCTCTAGACCTCAAAGGACCTACAGTGCAGGGTATGCAAGGAGTTTCCAATATTCAACCGTGTACGCAAGCACACAGACACAGGTTGACGTCAACTTTCCAAGCACTGCACCGGCATTTTGAAAAGATGGGTAAAGCGTTTGAATTATGCTTATATATATCTGAGGGAAACTTGCGGATGTTTGTATTATTTCATGTGACGCCTTACGCCTGAGTAGAGACCATCGCTTGCTTCGCATGTGAAGCAGAAAATCATCCCATATAGGGTCCTTAAGAAGGTGTTACTAAGTCTGCCTGACTTTTTTTTGGCCCCTTTTGTGCTTGCTGAACCGAAATATTCTGTCGCATGAACTGCTGCTATGAAAAGGTAGCAGCAGCCTCTTGTACGTGACTTTAGGGCTCCTCATAGGAGGACCGCAGTGGAACTCTTCTGCAGTAAGTGTTGTGTGCTCTTGAGACCGTGAATTCCTGCCAGTCAATGAAGCCCACCTTTTCCACAGGACAGTGCGTAAAACCTGACGTTCGCGTAGCGGCGCCCGCATTACTGGTGGAAGTATGAAGGCTCAGAAAATATGTAGAGAGCTTCGAAGAAAAGTCAAGTTTTATCAAACTAACTACTAACTTACAGAGTTCGTCTAGGTCTCACATGTTTTTGATATTATCTTTCCTACTGCCTTCCCAGGTTGGTCCTCATCAGGCATCCAGCGAGAATGCATTGTACCCCTGAACTTTCGGGAAGAGTGACGGTGCTTACTTGGCAATGTTTATCAGTGCTCTGGATGCCCCGTACATGAACTTGCTTCTCTGTGGCGGCGCTGCTAAGTGACCCCGATCGAGTGCCATGAGAAAGCTCTACATTTTACAGAGTTCGTCTAGGTCTCACATGTTTTTGACATTATCTTTTCTACCTATGCATTATAAGCCTGCACCCTCTATTGGTATTTACGTATCCCGCTCATACGCGAGCAGGTGTAAGGGGTGAGGAAGTTAGCCCTAGTGAACGCTACGCACCTTCTGCTGCTCGGCCACTCGACACTCCGTGTATCTGGGATTCAATAGATATTCCACCTCAAAAACAATAAGCATATTGGAAAAATAGAGACTGGTACTTCTTGTGTGTTGCACCTGCGGTTGCCTACGTGATTACCAGACGCTCCCATTTGCTCTCCGCCGACAATCGATGACCGTGGAAGCAAGCAACCTGGACACCCCAAAGCACCACCGAAAAGGTGAGCCAGCTCTTTAATGTTACTTTTTCCATTAATATGTATTATTTAGTGCCTGTATACGAAAAAGGGGGGCTTCTGGTGCCAGTGCCTACTATGTGACCCTTCGGCCGCACCTGGAGGCGGCGCTCGCGCGGAAGGCTACCAACAGTTAACCGTTGCAGTCGTCAGCAAATGTAAGATTTTGGCGGGACATACCCCATATAATAAACAATATTACAGAGTGCAAGAAGGAACATGTAAGTCCAGTGAGCTGGCTTGTGCTATCCGCTTCTCCAGTGATCGGCGCACCGGCACTCTCAACAGTGCACAGCGTTAAGCCATCAGCGTCCCTCTCGCTGAACGTGATGTTTTCTGGAATCCCATGTCAAATAGTTACGCGTAGCCCCTGTTCCAAGAATTAGCTGCCCCGTAGTAGCCTGCAACTCTGGCTGTCCTTTTACTTCTAGAATCGGAGTACTGTGACGGGCATGCTGGCAGACTGACCATACTCGAGTGAGAAGATGGCCCCGACTGCTGCTGCTAAAGAGGCCAAAGGCCCTACAACAACCATCACAGGCTCGTTCTTTTGCCGAGTGCAAAAGTCGCAAAAGTGAGCTCCTCCCTTACGCGCACCCTAGCAAATATGACTCAGCCCCGCACAGGCGTCGCTCACTCCATTGTGTAAGTGTATTCTCCCGTTGAGGAAAGCGGTCTTTCAAAAAAAGAAGGTACTCATGTTCTCATTTCGTATTTAATGCTGTCGGCGATGGTGCCGCGGGTAACAAAACTGCACGATGCAATTCAAGGAGTGCATGCGAGATAAAAAGTACGCCAACTCTACAGTCGGATTATATGCTGAGACCTCTCAGGGACCTTACAGCACAGTCAAGAGCCAAAAGCCCTGGAGCTTCACGTAATACATCTACCAGGGGTCGTAAGCTATTGACTCCAGAGGAGCCCGACGTACTGCGGCCCCACTGTGAAAAATGCGGCTATGGCGAGGCTTTGAGAGCCGGACTGGACTGCCGTTGCCACTGCCCACAGTGCTCTAGTGGAAAGCCTCGCTGCTCCTCCCCGCGCATGGCGTTGCGTCGTGCGGAGGGAGAAACCTGCGCTACATTCACAACGAAACTTGCCTTGACACGGAGCCGCGTTGCCGCGTACGCTTCATTGCCCCGTTCTGTGTCAAAATGACGAGTCCAAATACCCTCTTCTGCTTTGCCTCACCACCGTCCAAATACTTTTTTCTGCTCTCCCTCACCATCGCAAAGCGTTTTGTAGAAGTAGAGGTCACTGCCTGCCACTTTTTACAGAAAACTTCCCAACGCCATGGTTTTCATGTGCGGCTTCATTCTCCACTGCAGGAGAGATTCACAGACGAAGGCTAGTGCCAGCAACCAGTCAAATCGGTGCAGTTCTGCTATCAACTTGGCAGCGAAGTCGGAAGGAAAAAAACCAAACCGTACTGGTGACGCAGTACCGGACGAGGAGTGCCAGAAACCAGCTAATGTTAGGGATGTGCCGAGTGAATTGAAGAAAAGCACTACCACCAAGACAAACTCTCCTTGCCAGACAGAATCTCGGAAGCCTCTTGCAAAGAGAGAATTGAGTACAGAATCCTTGTCGGGAAAATCTGGTGAAACGGCCTTGCAGTCAACTGGGAAGCAGTCTTCAAGCCGCGCTCCTTGCAAGCGCCAGAAACAGAGAGGCTTGAAGCCAGACGCCCCCTCGCTTTGCCTCGGCGCAGACAATACTTCTACAAAATATAGGAGGCCTCACTGTCCTATGTGCAGTCAGCTTGGTTGCCTTCGTAACATTGAAGTAGTCTGCTACTGCGACGCCTGCCAGGAGTCCAAAGGTGAGCAGTGCAGCTCTCCGAGGATGGCAGACTTCAGGAAGTCCCATCCAGGCTATGAATCCAAATCCGGCAAAAAAGCATCCCAAAACTAAGGACTTTGATGGCCTCTTCAAAAAGGGGGTCTATATGCAGAACTGCTGCACCTTTCAAAGTTCCACGAAGGCTTGTCGCTCGCAGAATTATTAAACCCTGAAGTAGTTATACGCATGCGCCTACGGTGGTGCGCCTGCTGTTCCTGCCGCCCGATTTGGGTAGAGCGGAAGGTTTCACTAAACGCAAGAGGCTACATCAGTTGTTATGAAAATACTCTCAGTCAAGTAGCTTTTAGATAGTTTCAGTTGGAATCTTCCTACGAAAAGGGAACTGTGGCTTGCCAGTAAGCTCAGTCGCCAGAAACAGCAAAATAACAACAAAACAGGGATGGTGCAGTTTCATATTTTGTGGGCCAGCTTGTAGGAAGCAGCTGAAGTCACAGTGCTGCAGTGAAGCGACAACAAAAATTGCCGGCCACTTCACAGGTTTCCGCCCGAGGGTATGCCTCGTCACTGCAGCCTCTAGAGCAGCAAGGTGCAAAAAGCACTCGGTGACCACCTAAAACTCAAAACATTTACTGGGCTACCCATTCTGCGGACGACATGATCATGTATATATGAGAACAAATTGCCATTTTAGGGTGCGATTGAATGCCATGTTTAGAGAGACGGAAAGCCACAATATAGGACCTGCAACGCCATCTGTCCAAATCTTGCAGAGCTGTGCATACTCTACTCGATCAAACTCACAGTACTTCGGCATATGCTTAACGTACACGTTAATCTTACGCCGAAGGACCCAACATGGCATCTAAAGACGGGGATATGCTTTTCGCCCCTAAGGGGGATGCGCCTCTCGCATGGTATATAACCGCAGGCAAGGGGGTATTAGGGAGTCGCCAGCTTTACCATTTAAAGGAGGATAGTACCTTTCGGAACAGTTGTTCCAACAAACCTTACAGTTACTGTCCGTGACTGTCGCGACTGCCGTTGATAGAGGTTGGACAAATGTATGCGGCGTCTTTTGGGTTCACATCTTTCGGTCAAAGGTTCTTTAAGATCAGAAGAAAACGTTTAGATGCTCAGGGTATAAGGCATCGGCACAGTTCTATTCCTGTTGATGCATCTGGGCTTGAGTTTATGGACCTGGTTACGCCACAGAATACGCTACCCATGCTCACCATGTGCTTTAACACATAAATTAACTACGAGGGCATTTAATGACGGATCCCTTGAAAATTGTCGATGTTAGGATTCATCAACAGGAGATAGGGTTTGTGACTGTAGAGCTTTACCAGCTCTAACAGCCACTGACCTTCGAAAGCGTACATTTGAAAAGATACACATACGGTGTCCTTCCCCGCCAGTAAAGCCAGGTCGCCTTCAGGTTGTTGTGTAGAGCAAAGTGCGCCAACCTCATGGCAAGGCGTAGTGCCCTTCAGGTACGAGAATGCTAAGTCCGCGAAGCGTGCAGACAATTTTGCTTGCCCAGAAAAAATGAAACAAATTACAAGCCTTTGGCACTGTTGATTCGACAAAATGCAAAAAATATATTTCGTGGTTAAGCTCCCGTGCAGCAACATCCACGTTTATTTCGTGTTAACGCGTGCCAAGTTGTCCTATGCAGCTCATTATATACGCAGGAGAACGATGAGCCTCCGAGATCTTCTCCTGCAGGCTGCTATTCGGATAAAACACGCTGGAGTGCAGGCCGTTTTGCAGTTCCATCAGTTGATTTTCCCCTCTGTGCCTCGCACTTCCAACTTTGAGTTATATGTGCACGTTGAATGTCAATATTGCAGCGTTCCGTGCAGTAAGCTCCTCAACGCTTGTCTTAGATAGCAAAGTCAGCTGAGGCTCCCTACACTGCTGGAGTGGATTGCTCTGCTGAAGTCCACCTTGTCTGCTTGTGTAACTGGCACTCAAGTCCCAATGAGTCGGCGGAGGAAGGGTTCCGTAGACCATTTGCAAAAAAATTTCGATCTCCTCCGAGGGTTGCGTTGGCTTGTAGGTAAGCCGGCTGCAGCAAAGAATAGTCTCCAGGGGAGTGTCGCCCTACTGATGCTGCATTCTTCTTGAATGAAGTGTCGGGGCTAAGCTCCCAGCAACCGAACGCGGGAGCAGAAGCGGACGCCCACGCTGAAGAGCTGCGCTGCTGGTGCCTACAACTCTGAAAACACTTCGGTCCTCCTGCTGCTGCACACAAATTACAATTCTGCCTCTGGGAAAAAGACTCGGAAAGTAGGTTTGCAAGCAGTAGAAGTTTCTGTTGTTCGTTTTGCTGCTGTTGCTGCATCTGCTCATCCGTGAATTTGACCCGGCGGGCAGAATGTCCTGACAGTTCGCTTGCTCCTCTGGAATCGAACTTGAAAAGGGTACGTAGTAATGGTGGTGGTACTCCCAGATCGGCATTTTCCAAGACCCAGTGCCACCGGGACTGATTGGGGGCGTAGCTAGGCTGCTGTAGCTGCTCATCCGGTTGCTGTTTAGGGTTACTCTGACTTGTCGGGTTTCGCCGGCTCCTAAGGTTTGACTGCGTGCCTACTACTCGTAGTACTTGCTGCCACCTTGTACGGTTTTCAGGAGCTTTCGGCCGCTGCTGTCGTCTTGCATTAAGTGTTCCTGAAGCCGGAACTGCAGTGAAGGAAGTTGTATCGCAGGCACGTGGTGTGTGGACCCCTTGCTGAGATGCCCCGATACCTTTTCCTGTAACCAGGCCAACCAGGCTATGTTTCAAGCACTCACGGAGGTGTACTTCGCTATCCACCTGTTGTTGAAGCTGCCGAATCTCCTGTTGTTGTCTCTGTGAGTTCTCTAAGTGCGTTTGTCCAAGTCGTTCCATCTCTTGCTGGAAAAGCCTCTGAGTTCGCTGCAGCTCCTGAGCGAGTGTGCGTCTAGCTGCTGCTGTTCTCCACGGTAGAAATACCCGCAGCTGTAACATGAACAAACAGCGTTGTTGCAGAGCTTGCTGAAGCTTTTTGAGTCGCCCGGTGAGCACTCGCTGTAGCTGCCATCCTTTCCACGCAAGGCGCATCAGTTGAGTGTTCTCATCTGTATGCTTTCTTCTGCAGCAGATTCCCAGTATTTTCTCCAGCCGTTCGTGGTCCTCCACCTTCTGAGCCCTCAAAGAAGCCAGCTCCGCTTCAGCAGCTGCAGCTTCCACCTGGTACTCATGCTGAAGTTGCAGCCGCAAGTGCCTCTCGTGCTGCAGCTCTCTCCAAAGTTTCTGCTTGACAGAAGCTTGACTACTTGCGAAACACCGAGCAGCTTCTCTTCTCAGCAGCCCCAGGGAGTGTTGTATCAATAGAGAAAATTGGTGCTCTTCCTCTCCATGGTATGCATCGGATGCACAATCCTGCCTCTTAGTTTCAGCACTGTCTGGCCCATGCGCAAGCAGAGGCAATTGTGGTGAACGACGGACGTTTTCCCAAGGAAATCGGTTCTGAACACTGCTTGGAAGAACAGTGGCTTTTACGGACGGCTTGGCGGGTATTTCCTGCACACATGTTTTCCTGTCGGAGCCGCTGCTTCGAGTGCTTTCTACTGCAGGTGGACTGCAAGTATTGCGGCACGGCGGCGTCTCACTCTCCTGAGAGACCATACTAACTGTCTGACCATTATTTGATCCATTCGCACGCAGATCCAGAAGAATGGGATCAAGCTCATAGTGAGAGCTGGCAATCTGTTTTTGCCCGGTTGTGTCACTGCGCCTGCCAGCCGTCAACACCTCTTTCGTGCTGGTTTCTTGTGATAGTACTCGCAGTGGTGATCCTTGAAACTTGCTAATTCGCCGACCGTCCAAGGAAGAAGGGAATTTTCGTCTGTTTCTAGTCGTTGCAGTCACTTTTGAAGCAGGCAGAACTCGTCGGATGATAGGAGAGCCTCGTGTGAATGTTAGAGAATTCGTGGCTGAAGGTGATGCCGCCTGTGAAAACTCGGTTGGTGCACTTCCTGATGTCCGTATTGGATATATTTCTGATCCCTGCCGTACTCTGCTGTCAGCATCTGAAGGGCTGCTGTCGAGACCCTCTTCTGCAGCAGCAGCCAGGCGAATGCTGGATGCTCCTAGGGCAGCAACCAGGCAAGCCACTGATGAGCCACATGGTATCCCTTTACACTTGGTTACCTCTAAGTCTTCTGCAGCACTCCTCCTACCTGTTTGCATAAGCGGTAAAGTACATTTCTGAGCAGTGTGATCTTCGGTGGAATGCGTAAACTGCTGCATTTTTGAGCATTTTTTCCCTTGTAAACCGTTTTCCATATCAGCTACAGGAGCGCCTATATCCATAGGCTTGTAAGGACAGGATAAAGAATCAGGCGACGACGCCACTTGAATAGGCTTCTTTGTAGTAGTCCCCCTCTCTCCTTGCACAGGGTTAAGTTGTGTTTTCTCAAATGGTAAAGCAACGGAAGATGCCTCTACTTTTTCACCTGAGGGCTCTCTAAAAGGTGCATCTGCCACATTTGTTGTGTTCTCAGCGGTTGCTGTAGATGCTGTCGAAGGAGCTGAGGGCAAGCCACCGTCCCCCGATCTGGACGTTGTAGCCTGCTGTTTGGGCGCTGCTTCCGGCATTTTTGCAGACGCACAGGCTGGGTAAGGCCTCCCACGGTCTGTGCAGTGCGCCTTTGCCAAGGGTTGGAGGAAGGGAGGCATACTCATGGTGGAATAAGCGTCCACAGATTCTTCTGTGACACCTGGATTGCAAGACATCCTGGAATCAGTACCCACCAGAGTGGCTGCTGGCACCGAGTGGGAGTTACGAAGGACTGCTGAGGGGGGAGTCTCGGTCAATCCATTGGTCGCGCTATGATTCGATGAAGAAAACTTTGAGGCCCCAGGGGAAGACCAGTCTTGTGTACCACATTCCACCACCAGCATTTCTTCCTGCTGCGGGAGGGCAGTTTGGGAGCCCGATGTGAATTTGTCGAGGCCCTAAACTGAGTAGCTGCGTACAGGTTGCGTTCACATTTGCTTTAGGACTACATGTGCGAAAACCATCTCGTATAATGTTATTTTTACTTCCCTTCTACTTCCTTCGGTTCTGCGTAGGCAGTCTACACTGCTCCCTCACCAGCAGAGGGCAAATGATTCAAAGCGCTGCCGGTAGTATGTTCTTTCAGGTAGATTTTAAGCAGCATACCCCTTACAGTTCAAGCGAATTCATGTAGTTGCAGTAAGCTGTTTGGAGTAGCTTCCTACTGGTGAGGTTCGCTGAACACCGGGCCACACCACCTCCGAGCGTCGGGTTTGATGTAATGGAAACCTTCAAAAAGAACTGTATTAGCTGTGTCTTCAGTCTCAGACGGATTTGTTACCTCAAAGCACTAAAGTGCAGTATAGCGGCTTAATTAGGAGCCAATGTTGTCCTTGCTGTGTGCGGGGTCACCTACCAGTCCAGCGGCCCCTCACCACCACGCTTCAGGCCCACCCGGTAACTACCCGCTATCTGACGCATACCACAATTTTATGAAGGCGTTGATGCCCGAGTCTTTCAAAAGGTGTTGGCCATGTTCTTGCGGTTTTCTCCCCAATTGGGTGCCCTGCAGCGTGTTTGCCGCAAGACACCTTAACGGCCTCCCTCACTCTTCTGTGAATGCACTGAGCAAACGACAAAATATCTCGAAAACAGTGGATAATCCACGTACGGTGCTCCACACTGGCCCTATCTACGCTTTTTACCCAGCGGAATACTCCAGCGGTAGTGCACCGCCGAGCCGGGAAGGCAGTCCCTGTCTCCGCCCTGGGCGTTGACGGGCATCCACTGCAGCAATGCTAGATGGTTTTTGTCTGTGCCGACATGTATTGGCTAATCACTAATTCTGTTAGCTTTATATTCTGTAATTCCGGCAGAGGGGCTGCATGTGCGCTTTCTTAGGCATTCTTAGAATTGGTCCCAGCGTCACTCAAACCGATAGACATTTCCCGCTGGTGCTGCTGCGAAGTATCTACGATGACTTTTGCATTGGCTATCATTCCTATAAAGACAGTCAGCAGCTACCAAAATGCTCTACTCCGGTGGCGAAAAGGCCACAGGAATTCGCTACTCCCGATACTTTGGATACTGGTTCTTCCACTATGTGGCATTGCGTCAGCACATGATCTAAATGGTCTTACCATCCCGGAGTCCTTACTCACAGGTTGGTCTGCATTTTGTTCCCCGATCACTGTGCTACTACCTACAGGAGGGCAAAGCGGAGGAGTTATGGTGAATTTGATGCAGTACTAGAGTATACAACGATGCTAAGGCCGTCACAGTATTGAAAAGATGCGATGGCACTTCTTAGAAATCCAAATGCTCCACTTGAGCGTTAAAATGGAGGCTGATTACAACAACGATATTGGCTCTTCACATAACTACGAGCTCAACGCAGACTTGCAGGGGCCTTCCGGCAAGCAGATTCTGAATGAATTCATCACGCGGCAGACCTAGTTTCTGAATAGCGAAGTACCAAACTAATGGCCAGCAATTTTTTGGCACTTCAATCTTTTCACGCTTCTTGTACGTGCACGGTAGGTACAGCGGGAGAAGGAGCAACAGAGGGGTATTACACCATCCAAAAAGGGAACCCTGGTATGGCTGAAGGGCACCGAGAAGGTGACGAGACCCCCCCTGCCTCTGAAGATACCAACAATCCAGGAGAGGAAAGCAGTGACACCGATGGTGATGAAACTGACGAAGAACTGCCCCCGCTATCACCCACTGTAGAGAAATTCGACGAGGCGATGACTCGAATCTGTTCACCGGGTATCAAAGACAGTCTCTTCGAAAATCTGGGAAATTCGGTGAGCTGCTCCAAGTCTCCAAATATGAGGCTTGAAACGCTCACTTAGGAGTCAAACGAAGAACCCATGGTCAAGGCACAGCAGAGCTCCCTGAATCCGCGAGCAAGAATTTTACTACGCTGCAGCGACCTTAAACGCGTACGCGCTGTAATTGAAGTTCTGTTGCACCTGCATCACCCGCCATGAGTGCGATTTGTTATATATGAAAAGGTTTTCGAGGCGATGGGGCTTGTGGATCGGTGGATGAACAGCCTGTTAGGCGCAATGACAGCTCTCGAGTCGGATTCAACAGCTCTTTACGAGTATCTAGCAGGAACGGGAAGTTTGACTGCTGTCGTCAAACGCAGTTGGCTCTTCGGCCTGTCAATTATTGCAGGTATTATTGTGGCTTCTACGTACATACTATGTTGCCTCCCGAAGCTCTGTTGCAAATACCTGCGCCGCTTATGTTGCTGTGCAAAATGCGGCGCTGGACAGTTCAAACTATGCTCTCGCCTTGTGAGGTCCATAGCGCTTGCAGTCGTGACTCTGTCAGGCATCGTCTTTGCCTGCTTAGTTTTGAATTATCAAAGGCAAGGTGTACAAGGTGCGAAGCAGGCGCATTGTCAAGCATATACTTTTGCTGATGAGATACTTCGAGGAAGTGCTTCACTAGGTGCTAATGATACACAAGTTTATGTGACGGTACCGGACAACTTCGAAGGTTTACTCCCTTTGATAGAATCTGTGGAATCTTTGGCGCTGCTTGCCGATGGGACTAATCCCAACAATATTCTTGAATTATCCAAGCAGGCGGCGAGTAACGCACTGGATGTTGTCCCTTTAGCCGACGAGATGAGCAGCTCCATCAAATTTCTTTCCGACGCATGTGTTTCTTTCTCTGCAAGCAACTCGCTTTCTGGGAGCTCTCACAAATCCCTGTGGTGTGATATTCGCAAAAATGAAAGCTCTAGCCCCGGCCTGACCAGCATAGAAAAACAAATGAAAAGCTCAGCTCAGAGAATCATTCAAATAAACCCCAAAAAATATCTGGATGCATTGTTTAAGAAGGTCACGCTCCCAGCTCTGAATATACAGGAAAGCTTCCCCACTGAGAGTATCAAGAAGTTATTTTTCACTGTCTTTGACGTCCTTGCGGAATCCGAGGGGACGGCTTCAAAGCTGCTGGGATGGCTCGAAGCCGGTCTTTGCGTAGATTGTGCTATTTACTTGGCCATCTTGTTGCTGCTAGTCCTGTGGATTGCTTGGTTTTTCCTTCGAGGAAAAAATGTCCAAAGTGTGATTCCGGCGACCTTCTGGAACATTCTCACGTGGATGGCAGTTTTGCTTCTATTAGTTGGCGGCATTTTAGGGTGGGTCGCGACACTTGGTAGACAAGGATGCTCTATTCTGATAGATAACTGCTTAGAGCAAGACAAGTGGGACCTGCTCTCCAACTACGTACCAGTGGTCGAGCCACTAATATCCCAGTGCTTAACAAAGGACGGAGAGGGTGATTTGCTAGCGGGAGTGGGAGTGGACACAGCTTACGACCAAATGCTTGGCGCGCTGCAAGAGACGCTGAATGGCTTTCCCACTGACATAATTCCTCTGGATCAAGATACATCGGGTACAGATTCGACGCGACTCTCTCCAGTATAATGCATCAACGAGAAATTATGGGTGGAGAAATTCAGCGTACGGTGTAGTATCCTTACTATTGCTGCTGCAAGTATTATTCATTTTGTCCTTGTTCGTAGAACTGGCTGAGAATTATCTCAGTGCGGCCGCCTCATTTGGCGCTCTGGTGGCAGCTGACCCAGACTCCGTAGCCGAAAGCAGAAAGGATGTCTTCCCCGAATTTTTGACGGTGATTCTGAACTAGTCTCCCACTTTTAAACTAGTTTGCCCCATTTGGCAACGCTAAGCTAGGGAACAGCATAGTGTAGCCAAAAGGATCCATGCTTGACAACACAAAAGCAGTTTTCGGTCAGTGCCTTGGCACGCATCCAGCTGCATACGCATGCATGTGTTCACGCCCGCAATGATCACTCAGTGTTTCTAAGTCACTGTGTGTTCATCTAGTAGACGTGAACGCACGACATTTTGTGTTGAATTGTGCTGCTACGCAACCCAAGTGCACATATGAATTATTTTCTAGCACGTACGCAGGCCTTTACTCACGCGAAAACGATTCAGTGTCTTCACGTGGCTAAAGACAATGTTTACTTCCCGTTCGTGTGCAAATGCATGCGCCGTCGGGTATACTAGCCAATCATTTTGCCTCTCTACAGCTAGATACACACAGTGGCTCGCGAGTGCATGAGCCAGTGCATTCTAGCTTTAGCTCACTTGTGCATTTTTTCATTCAGAGCGGTATGCAAGTAATGGACGTGGATATAGAGGGAGAAACACTCTATGGACTTGCAACACTGGAGAGCCTTGTTGCTCCATGGAAGCTGTCAGCCCTTCATCCAAATGAGCCCGCAGACGGAGAATTTATTGTAAGGGAAGACAATCCAATCGAGGGGGATACAACTTTCATCAGATGGCTAGAAGACCTTAAGGAGCGTAAGGTAGGCATATCAACAAATATGCTGTAATGAACCTTTGAGGGAAACGGAGGTTCCTAATATTTCCAAGGTGCCAACAGCTTGTTCCAGTAGTTATATTCAGGTGGCCCCCTTTTACGTAGCGGCACATATGCTTACTTACGTGCAAGTGTGCCGCAGTTGTGGTATAAGGCTTTTGGCAGTTTCTCCCCGTTGGCTTATACGCCTGAAGATTTGAAATTGTATCTTGCATCCACCTAATGTTTTCTTTTGAAGGGCAAGCGCAGACCTGCCATTTTACACGGTTTCCTGCCAACGTTTCTGCCTTTTGAGGCCGCTTGTTAAACTATTGCATCGAATAAAAAGTTGAAAGCTACAAGTTCTGATGCTGGAATGCGTGCTGCATATAGATCTACCTGGCTGTGCTGTAGATGCAAGAGCTGAAAGACAATGGCTTGAACCAACAAAAGGCAGAGGTGGAGTCGGAGCGCTTCAAAGTGTGGACGAAAAATGGTATCTGGTGGCTTCAACAAAAGCAGAAAGTACTTAATTTGAAGTATAATTGCAGGCATGAAGATGGCCTAATGGAGGCTTGTGGCTATGCCGAAATGTTTGGAGTGAAGGAGGAAGAGATGCAGGCGTCATGCATGTATAATAGTCAGCGTGACGCTGCACAAATATGTGAGGCAAGCCAGCATCCAAACGCCAGAACTAACTTTAGTAACATGTTGTTTCAGTCCAAGTGCCCCCACATACGTATGCGCCGTTCCAGAGGTGTGCAAGAAAACGATCCTGTGGTAGCAGCCTCGGCGAATTTCACCCCACCGCAAATGCATTGTTTTTTATTGTGGTGCTGCAACTTTCCCTCTAGACCTGAGGATCTCCTCGTGTTTCGTCAACGCAGGTGGGCCTTCTGCCGGCATGATATACCGCTAAGAAATCACACATCCAGCCAAACCCTCGCAACAGCAGTGTACGCCGACCACAATAACGTGATCTTCTGAACCACGGTTTCTTGAGGTTTCGTCTTACTGTTTGCAGTCTCTGACTCTATTGGGGAAGTGAATGAAAAAGTTATTCACCCTCTGCAACGCCTGAGGAAGTCTTTGAATTGTCGTTTTCTTCGTCGTAACGTTTTCCAAATGGCTATCGTATCTTGCGAATCTACCATATCTAAGTTTTACTATGTGCGCCAAGTCTGTCTAGTTCCTATGGTTCTACGGTTAGTCACAAGATGACACACATCAGGCCTAAATCGTTCTGCAAAGTATCAGGTGCTAGCCAACCACTTTGCTGTTCTCACTGCTATCCTTTAGGTGGCTATCTACAGAGCACTCGGCGGTGCAGTCGCGTGCTTGGTTGTCCTAGCTCTCTTCCTACTGTGGATAAGCCTTAAACGAAACAAGTCCTCTAAGCCAGTTGCGGCTGGAAATGTGTAGACACTATAGGTGCCTGGGCATTATCTCCCGTTGCTATGCTAGGAGGACAATATTCTTCAACACAGGTCACCCAAGGAAGAAGTTTTCGTACATTTCTGCAAAGTCCCACAAATTTCGCCTTTACTTGTTTGTTTACATATAAGCCTTGTCCCTAAACCTGCCGAGTTTGACCGTGCGTATTCTTTTACGGTTGTCAGCATGCATCGGCAGTTGCCTCTGTCGAGTTACACTAATGCTTTGTTTTTTCCGTGCAGCCAGAAGGCATGCCTAGCTACACCTGTAGCTGCCAAAACTTCAAAGTACCCCAAACAGGATCTGTTTTCGCTTCGCTTCCTAACGCAAAGCCAATCTACTGAAATGTAGCAGCAATTTGTGAGATCCCACAGCGTTGGTGTGAGAAGGTGCCATTCAGGTTCCAGTAGGCAGATACAAGGCACGCATTCGCTCACCCCCACATTTTCAAAAAATTTAACCAGTTATTTGTGAGTTTGACGGTGTAAACGGCACACCGTAGCCTTCGCATAGTACACATTGAATACCTGCCCTCCCAATACTACAAATTTAGTAACTGACCCCCTGCAGATGCCGCTGGCACCCGTTATCCAACCGCTGGCCTCCTCTGATGACAGGGGAGCCCGCAAATGGTTCAATATCTCAACGGGTGAAACTCACAAAGACCATGGACTACTTGCCCATCGCAGAGAGACAAAACAGCCAGGTTTTCCTTCCCAGTGGACAGTACCGTATACGTGTTTGGCAATGAGACAATGGTGCCGAGCAGCTGGCCCTCCTCGTGTTTTACACAGTGGTAATATTTGCCATACGGTTGGAAGAGTGGCTAGCACGAAGCGCGACGCCATTGGCTACGTGTGTATTTGCACGTGCCGTCCACTGCGGAGTTTCGTATGGAACGGCACAACAAGTTTTAGGGGGGCTAAAATGTGATGCGACTTCAACAGCGCTACGTTTGGAGAGCAGCGGCTTGCGGCGGTATGGAAGAACACTCACTCATACAACATGGCATATGGAATGTGAATGGCGCTTTGACAAACGTAAGGGATTGAGGGCAGCTGTAATTCTTCTCTTGTTTTCGGCATTTCGGCCTTCGATATTGATGACAAAGGTATCGACCACCTTTTCAGGCAATCTTGACCTGTTGAACCCCATACTCACGTTTACCCCTGGAGTTGCCAGCGGACGTAGCCGCCATTGCCAAGGCTGTGCTACTAGCCACACAAGGCGTCCCGGGCTCCACTACAAGCTTCCAGGTCATTTTACTACTTTCGGCGTTTTGCATATGGTGACAACACGGGATCTCAGGCTTCATCACCAAACAAGGGGACACATTTGCCTAGCAAGCCAGCCCTGTGGTCACAGAGACCTGCCAACGCCGGGGGGTTCTTGCATGTTGCCCTTTCAGTAGGCCTAGTGACATTAGCCAGATACGGCTGCTACACAGTGTCATCAAGAAAAGTAGCCCAACCAACAACCACAGCAGCAATAGAATGGGTAGCTTCGGGGTACATGACATCCCGTTGTAACAACGCTTCTCTAAGCGTCTCCCCGAGGAGGCTCATGTCATAGAGCACTACTTCTTGATAGGTTGACGCTTCCTTCATGCGTGTGTAACTATAGTGAGACAGCTGTCGAGTTGCCTCATAATCTTGGGGAAACCGTAGTTCGCTAGCGCCTAGGGCTCCTTGACTTGTTTCTACGGATGCGATAGTGAGAAGCCTCTACTTATTGTAAACCATCACACGGATGAAACGCCTCATTCTTCACCCATGCAATCTACAAGTGCTGAGGAGGCCTAGGATTCTCAGAAATCTGCGGCCAAACCTGGATGTGCACCTGCAGTCCAGGCGAAGCGCGTCCCCTCATAAGCTAAGCTTTCTTGAACAGGAAGCCGTTCGAAGCCTCTTCTGACTCCAAAACACTCAGAATAAGCGTTCTCTGGCAGAGCTACAGTTGTGCATACGCAGAGAAGCCTGTGGAAGGCATCCTGCTGTTGTGCCCGACTGAAGGGGGATGCAGGAGAATGCTTCATATGCTTTACTTGCAATCTCCAGCTGCGTATATGCATATGTGTTGAAAGCCTTAGGCCCGGTCTTGAATATGCCAGGGTGGAGCCATGCATTTCTCGCCTCAGTCACGGCAGTGTCGGACTGTACAAGCTAGAGCTAGTTGGCCTCACGTGTTCCCTCCATCCGTTTCCTGTTAATAATAAAGGCAGTTCCCTGTTAACAAGCATGGGATTCTCAGTGGCTTGTTCACTGCACGCCTTCTCGACCTCTCAAAGTTGTGTCGCAGTGCCGCCGACTAGAAGCGGGTTGTTGTGTATCCAGCTCGTATCCTCTGAAGGACCGGCGCATCCGGCTCCCCGACAAGTGATCGATCACTTTTGCTAAGTACAAAATCACCCCACATTAGGCGAATACGGGGATTTGAAGAGAAAAAAGTCGAGGGTGAGCGCTAGTGCCGACCTCTTGCGGCGTTCCCGCAAGCCAGATTTCGGTCGTTGGGCCAGTTGTAAATGGCGCGACGCAAATCCCGGGTACACTCTTCAACTGAGCACTACAACAGCTTGAATTGTTAGAGTTTGCGTTATCGTTGGGAGTAAAAAGGAAACAGAGCATGCTTTTTTCTGGCAAATGTGACCCTGCCCGACGGCGAGCGGAGGCGGCAACGGTCGGAGCAATGAAATGAAAAAATCCTCAGACACATGCTTTTAACGCAGCTGCCGAATTCACTGGCGGCTGAAACCAGAAAATCAACAACATTTCAAATAAAAGTACTAGGCCTTACTATAGCTTGTCTCTTGCCGAACCCTTGCCGCAGTCGCCTGACCTGAGCGCCTCACGGTTTGCAATCAGCAGCGATGGTCCCCGGTTGACGCTGGCGTCTATAGCAGCCCAGCACTGTAGCCAACCATTACTCAACTTAACCACTATGAATTGCTTTCCACTTCTAAGTACCTTCGTGTGTCAGCTACCCAACATACGTCTTCGCACGCAATCACGCCACAAGTAGCACCGAAGGTCCCCGCAAGCAAAAGAGTTGAGGTGCGCTTATTACATTAAACTTTTTGCTATTTCCGGCTACTTAAAAAAACATGTATCGCATATCTTGTCGGTCGGGCCCTGTCCAGGACGGCTAGGGCGCTTCACCACTTCAAGAAGCATCTCCTGCCTCCATCCCGGCGCTGGGGTACCCTTTGTAAGTGCAAACACATGGTCAAGTATACCAACTGTTCCTTAAATTCCTAACATGTCAATCTGCGGCTTCGTCTTCGGCTTGCCACAGTGGCCCATGACCAGCAAATTCCATATTGTTGATGCTTTGCTACCCGTGCCAGTGCTCTCCAAAGCACTGCTACAGCTTTTCTGCAAGACATCCGCATACTTTGCCTGTGATTGCAGGTGTCTTCGCGCAAAGGTTCTCTTGACGGCGTCGCAGATCCCAATGCTGTGTTTCTCAGCAGAGCATGCAGTACATTTGCTCCCAACACCCCTATTCTTTCACTGTCTACGGCTTAGCCCGAATCCACGTAGCAGAGTAAAATCTAAAGAAAAAACCGAATGTTAATACTGCCCCTTGCCCCCCTATTCCCTGTGACGGAAGATAGAGGGTGTTGGTTCCCCAACCGACACTAAGACTTAGACAATTCAGAATTCTTCCCGGTAGTTACAATGCAGAAAAACGATAGTTCCTTCAGTCAACGAAGCAGTGCCTCCAGTCCTCCTGTAGGCTCGGGTGTATCTTCTGACACGTCTAGTCTGGGGAATAACTCTTTGCCGCACTCGAACCAGCAGTCGATCTCCATTATCAGACCCGCAATTGAGTCGTTGGAAGGAACCAGTCCAGAGGAACTCTTGGTTGCTACAAAAGACTGCGATGTAAAAGCAGCAGCCGAATGTGGGTCGCAGCTATCTCACATTGACGGACCGTGTGAAACAGAAGAACTCCTTGTTCCCTTTAACAAGCGACCATCATATTTGCGGATCTCCCGTCGCCTGAAGCAAATCCGCGTCTTGCCCGCTTTGACCGCCTGTTTTTCTTCACTGGTTATCACTTCTGCCGTATGTGGAGCTGAGATTGCAATTAGGGCCGTTGATATTTTCTCCGCTGTAGCCCTGCTGTGTTCTTCAGTCGTTGCCTGCATCTTAGCCGCCTTCGCAACTCACCAGAAAAGCCACGTCCTTCTTGTGGGCCTCGTGATGCTAGAGATACTCTTTACTTTGTACACAATAGCGTTTGCGTGTGTTGGGATAGTTAATGTGGGCCTGCTACGCAAGCGCCAGGACGGTTTGCAGCAAGATGACACCATGCAAGCAGAGCAGCGGGAAAATGCCTTGAAGATCACTCGACGCATGTTAACTGAGCAGGCAATATTTGCTGGGCTGTATTTCCTCACTGCAGCGGCTCACTGCTGTGCTGCAGCTTCAGTGAATCACCTGCGCGCAGTTGTCAGGCCCTTTGATAGTCGCCTGAGAAGAAAGCGACAACGAGCAGCGGCCATGAAGAAGCTAAATGTGTTGCCCCCTCCAAAGGAAGGAGAAATTGACGGAGCCAGAGAACAAGGAGCCAAGGCACGGAGGTCGTCGAAAGACTTGCAGCTGTTGCAGTACAACCATGTGGGTCTGCCTGAAGATCCTCGTAGCCATGGTTCTGATGGCCACGACGGCTCGCACTCTAGTGAACCTGAGGAAGGCGCTGATATGGAATCCGTGAGACGCTCTGCAAGCAATGCTCTGACGAGCAGCCCATCTAGTGATGCAACTGGTAGTATAACGGCAGGCAACAACTCAGCAAAAGCGTTGGAAGACAGTCAAACCCTTGCATAGGCTTTTCTTGAGGGTCCTTGCAAGCCTCCAGTCCTGCTCAGTATCTGCAGTCAAATAATCCTTCCGCGAGGCAGATCCGGGATGCCTGGTGAACCATTGTGTTGCGCGTGCCTCCTCAAAACAGCAAAAATATGCACTGAAGATAGGTAGGATTGTTGCAAATATTCCCCATAGTATTTGGGATCTAACGGATAAGCAATAGCGTTTTATTGCTCTAAACTCCAGCCAGTATATTCAAAATGCTTCCAGGAAGCGACCTGGGCGAAACACTTGCAGCGGGTGTCCGTGATCGATAGGTGTATTTTCGAGTTTACAGATAGTGCTCTTTGCTCCACATTCCCTGTGCGTCCGGATGGGGCTCCTGGAGTGGCATCTGTCAAACATTAAAGGTGTACCCTGCTAAGTTTCAAACACTTCAAAACTACTACTCGGTACCCCACTTTAATTCAATGAAACTCGCGCGAGCACACATTGGTAAGCCTCACAGGTCCCAGTGGCAGAACGCACCGCACGACTTCCCAGGGAATTAAGTGCACAAACTATTAAGAAGCGGCAACATATTGCAAGGTCTGTGCTACGAGTCTTCAACCATTGGCTATTCAATTCACATTCCAGTCAAAGGTGTGTGCACGTGCAACTTTGCCCTGCGAAACGGCGGTGCCCGGTGCCCTGGCAGCGAAAGTGAGCTGTTCTTGGAGGCTGTTGGATGAATTCTGCGCTGCATTCCGTGGCAGCGTGCAAGTAGATATTGAATGTGAGTCAAAGAAAAGCATCCAGGATGACAAAAACGTCAATGCAGCAATTGACTAGTCTTATGCGTTACCTGTACACAGTCTATTTTATTGTACAAAATATCCTCCCTCGGTGAGTCGGTGAGACCTTTCGTTCCAGTGTTCGGATTTGCACACAGTGCAAGCCTCTTCGAGCACCACTTCACCAACCAAATTCAGCAAAGTCACAATCAACAAACATTTTAATAGCAGTTCCTTGCGCCATTCCTCCACCCCAGAAAGACTTCATGTGCAGTTTTTTTTCGCTCAAGGGGTGATTGGAGAGCATTCAATGTGAATATCCTCTCGGCGCCCTCCTGCAATAGCAGTTGACGGGTCGCAGTACGTGCAGGCATTCCAGTGCAAAGCTGAAAGGTACATCTACTGTTTGCAGAGTAGTGTTTAACAATTTTGTAGCACGGTATTGCCTGAGCCGAACATAAATCAGCGACGTTCGTCGCCAGTCATGGATGTCACAAAGAGACGACTTGCCAGTTTCGCTGGTAATTCAAGGTGGAGTAAATCGCATTCTATGCATAAACAGGCATGCGGCACTACTGTCTGTTAAGCAGAACTGAATTTGTTGCAGGTAGAACACAGCGCGCTGCAGTGAGGCACTGCAGAACGCAAACTACAGGCGCCTTCGATTGCAGCCGTAACTGCAAATACGCAAAGGGGCTACTATATCTATTCTTCTTTGTCAGCATATTCTTGTGCTGTCTCCTGTCAGCAAACATTCGTTACGGCTTTTTTTAGATGGACGTTGCTTTCCGAAACGTTTGTGCATGACAGGCTGGCGAACGAGCTGATGATGCGGCGTTCTTTACCTACTTCTGTTTTGCTGTTTAGTACGTCCCATGGACCACAGACACACCCTTAGCTAAGGGTTCTTCTTATATGTCTACCATGATAAGGAGGAAGCGAGGTAATTAACGGGTAAGCAGTAACAAATACTGCATATACCTTGTATCGTAACCGCCTTGCACAGCGCAACTCTGGCTCATCTTGTGACAGTAATAATTGAGAAGACTGCATTGAACATTGAAGTGTCCCAGCCTGTGTTCCCTGAAACTGTCCGCACCGCCAGTTTCAGTTCACTTACGATTGAGCGGACTTTTCGAATCGGTATTTAAATTACGTGCCCAGCAGGTCGCGCGAGTCTAGCATGCATGAACTCCCAGGCCGCTCTAGCGAGAATGAAGCCAGAAAAACCAACTTCTAAGCAGCCCCGCTAGAATGACAAATCGTCCCGATGCATGTGTTCCCTACGTGGCAATGCTGCAGCAACGCCTGCCTGGCTAGACATCCAAAATGCGACGTGAAGTGCGACGTGAAGGAGAAACCTGCACGTGTCGTGCGGGGCACTAACGGGGCACAGTCTCCCCACGGGCCCTATTAGTGACATGGGAAGCCAATTTATCATCAGCAACCTTTTGTGAACTCTCATATTAGCTAGATTCACGTTATTGCAGCTTACAGCGCTCATTCAATAAGAGTAAGGACCATTCTTACACAGTCATAAGGTCTCTTAGAGACGGGGTCGGTGGGCTCGGTGGTTAGCACCGCACCAAGGAATGCCACGGGCTTCCTCTTGTCTCCTACAGAAGCGCGGCAGCTTACTGAGAAAACCCGAAACCTGTATGGGGCAAACAACCATTGCGGTGCTCCGCGCTTGCGAGGGGAATGCGCATCCATGGACTGCCTATAATTGCTTATTCCTGAGGGGGCAGCGCAGGTGTGCGAAGATAATCTGCAGCATTCCTTTTGAATCGTCAGAAGTTTGGGCTCGTATTTGCTCATCTTCTCCTTTAGAAAACCCACGGTGTGGGTTTAAATCTAGGGTAGAGTCATCTTGTTTCATGGATACGCGTTCGATTGAGGCCCACACCTGACAAAACCTGGCAAATGAGGATTGCCAGGGCACTTCGAGAGCTAAAACCATGAGGCGTAACTGTGTTGGAATGGCACGGATTCTGAAAGAAAGTGCAGCTTCTAGTATTGATTAAACGACCTACGAAACCTTCACTTATGTAGCGGGGTTCGCCCAAGACCTAGCAACGGTGTCGCTGTAAAGTTTAGTATACGGAAAGGTAGGTGCACAGACGGTAAGCTTGACCAACCCTCAGGCGTAAACCCTTTGGCAAGAGCGACACCGATGATCACCATTTAATACCTCCTCTCAACAAAAGAAAACGAAACCGCAGAGGGGAAAGGTACCGACAGACTAGCGTCCGCAACCGTCAACACTTCGTTGGATGCTGCATAGGATGCATGCGCATCTTCGTAGGGGCCGGTGCCCCTGGGCTGCCAGTGATGCTTTCCCTCTTGCAGCCTTTGCTCTAATTGCTCAGAAACGCTAAGCTGGTCTTTTGTTGAATTTGTTGCTTCCTAGAATGTGTCTAAATAGGCTCCCATTTCCAGTAATTGACTCGGTTGGGTGGCAAACGCTTCGTAGCGTGATTAAAAATACGATAGTGCACTAGGATACGTAAAGCGTTCTGACGCATCCGACGTTCGTGCAGTGTGACAGTACAGGAATGATTGCTCGTTGTCCTTGCCATCGGGCATCAATGGTGACGGTTAGGGGCATAATTATCGTTACAAGTGGTGCATTAGAATGCACCGCACGAGCTCATCGTACAAAAGAGGTATGACCTTTCGCGGTTCGTACCTTCACGGTGCACCAGAACAACGGAGCGGCGACGCAGACTGTTGGGCAGAGCCAACAGACCTGTACAAAGTGCCACTTTTCCAGATTACATATTTGGCGCAGGTGCTTCTTTGCTCTGAAGAAGCGCAACATAATTCTAAGTTTGAAGTGTTTTCACCTGCCTGCTCATAGCCGACCACGGAAAGTCACCAGTGGGAGGCCTAACGTGATAGTCGTAACGTGCCAGTTGATGAAGCTGGCTGACATTCCGATGTCGCTCGTTCCTTCAGACTAAGCTACTTGTCTTTGGAACACGGACTGAACTTTAGTGAAACCATTTGGCGGTGCCGACTCCGGCTACAGTAGGTCGGAGCAAGGCTGGGTTGCGCTAAAACAGTGGTGCAGATTAGGAAAGAAGTTTTCTCTTCAAACCCGAGGATATGGTAAATCTTCCGCGGATTATAAAACTCTCCAAGACCCAAGCCAGAGGCCCAAGCCACACCACCACATATAACGCAATTAGGTCCTAAGCATTCTGGGGTGGAAGCAATCGTAGATCACGCACTTTCAAGTGCCTATCGTTTTGCCAGACGCGCTGGATTCCCGAAGCATAGGGATCTATTTGTGTTACCTTTATGATAGTACCAACATTCGCTAGTGCGGTTGCCTGGCAGATTTTGCATGCTGTTTGAATGAGGGAAATCACAGGTGTAAATCTCCTACACTTTCAGCCACAGTGCCTACAACATTCGCGCAGAAAACATTTTGAGCTTCACAGCCGCGCACTACATGGGGTGGGCAAATACTACTGTATTTTGCCAACCTAAATTCTGTGAGAGTGAGTTTTCGTAGACTTCTCATTTACGAGAAACATTGCCAAAGCTATAGGGTGTAGCATATGGGCTTTAAGCAGAAGTGAATCATAATGTGAAGGGATCGTAAGCTTTTTTTGTACCTGTGGCGCAGTAGTTTTTGACCACTCACTCAGAAATACAACATTAGTACGTACGGGAGAAAGGATTTGAACCGGTGAATATCGTGCCTGTCGAGACAGTAAACAGTGCACTGGCCAACCAGTTGCACACTTGCACAAGGGGAGGGGTGTTTATATTGCACGGGCAAAACCATCAGCGTAAATGGATATACACAAATTGCATGTATGAGGCATAAGGGCATAAGCCGGAGTGGGAAACTGTGCTGTGGGGACTACCAGTTAAGAAGCAAAAATATCTTAAAGCGTTGTTAAGGCCAAGGAACAAAGGCACCATAGTAGCTACATATACAGCATTTACCCCGTAGAATTCGTAGTTAAAACTACTGTAGATGCTAACGGACGGCGTGTCCGGGACATATGCATCTGATATAGTTGAGACTATCATAAAAACCCTAAAGTTTCCATTTACACGGAGCTCCTGAGGACGGAGGGCCCTCTGTTCATGCTGCTGCAGGGTAAAATGATCTATGAAGTTTGCTGAATGGTTTCGAAAGTTCAGAGCCAATTCGGGGTATAACCTTGTTAGAAAGCTGTTCCCTTAACCTTCCTCGCTCTCAAGAGATTGCCGCTGCCTCACGAACCAGTAACTTCCCCGAAACCTACAGGAGCTCGCCTCGCTATCGTTAGACATCTCACTGAACCCCAAGTGAAGCGTTTCTCACAGGGACTGGTAAAACGTGGGTCTCATGATGGTTTTCAAGCTTATCAGTTTGGAATACCAGTGTGGCACATCTATACGAATATACAGCTTAGGCGAATAGCGAGAGCAATTTCCGAAGGGCCCGAGCCTCGCTTGTAAATGTATGCCTCCCCTGCACAGCACAAGAGAAAGGGCGTCATTTTTGTGGATGTGCAAGCACTTGAACGATCCAGTGATGCATTCAGTAGGCTATAGTGCCTTCATCAGTTGGAAATTCTATAGCAATCTGTGGGTATGGTAGGGAAATGCCAGGACTGAAATGAGCGTAGCGCCCGCTGTACGAGCAGTCCCAGGAAGGCCTGCAGCGGGTCCTCCCGTGCATATAACTTTTTAACTCACGCCCATGCATGGAAAATTCCGTGCTTTTGTTTCGATTTGAAGCAATGCGGCTGCAACGGTTCGCTTAAGCTGATCATCCAGGATAAAGTTTCCTAATGCCACATCGGTCAAAAGGGATCCAATACAGGCCTTACAGTGTCCCCTGAACATGCGGCAGTCAACATTCTGTAGGAGTGTTCTTCAAGCATCCTTTTCGTTCACCCGTTACCAACCATGGCCTAAAGGAGCTCGTTGAAACTCACCATGTGTCCACGTTGAGAGCTCTCTCAATGGGCTGTATGCCCTCCAAAACGGTCCTCAAGCCATAGGCGTACGCTTTTTCAACACAATACAGAGTGCCGACGATCAGCTTGGCAACTGAAGAGTGTGGAATTGAGTCATTCCATCCAGATAGACTGAAGGGTTTCCGATCATCGAACTGCTCGCTTGAGTTCAAGAGACTGAAACATAACCCATGGAGAGCAAATGATTTGATGTGGTCAGCGAGGAGGGCGTGCTGCAGCTCTGCAGGTCGGTGATAGTGGCTTTGTTGTGATGTTATGTTCAAATGCTGCGCTTCCAGGGGGCGCATGCCGAACCATTCATGCATGCGTAATGTAACTGAACTGCTGTCCTAACAGATCCTCACTCGAGAAGCTGCTGAGCATGGTCTAGACGGCCTAGAATGATGTTCGCAACCAACGCATTCGCCAATGCGACAACTTCCCACCCTTGCAGCGCTTGCCCACAGACGTCCGCTCGAACAGCTCCTTCATAAAAGGAGAGGCACTTGTCATATTTTTTCTGCGTAAGCCAGAATTGAAGGTGCATTTACTTGAAGCATCGGCTACTACTAAATATGCGTAAAGAAATGGAAATCATATTTTCCTACCTGCATGTAGAGAATATGTCCCATATTGATCCTCCAGCAGACGCTGTCACTGCAGAGGCTTCCGTAAGAACCGAGCAGCCTGCAAAAAATCGTTTGACAGGATGCCAGTACAGGGTCGCGTGGCTTTGCACGACAGCGCCGTCAGAGACTGCTGGTTTGCCACCTTTAGCAAGATCACTGCCTTTCCTGCAAACTCACACCTCGGCTTTGGAAAGCTTCCCCTCTGCACTGTAGGACTCAGCCAGCGCCATTAGCACCTGCATCAAAATACAAGGCGCATGCAAGCTACGTTCTGCACACCTCGGCAAATTCTGCAGCCTACACACCACAGCAAACCTGTTCAAATAACCTACAGGGATTAAACTGTCGACGCGTTCTCGGAAGGGACTCAGAGTGCTGTCTTCGACTGAGCCTGCTTCATACTGCGAAGGCGGTACCTGCTAGAGCCAAGGCAAGCGCATTAAGGAAGGCTGGTTGTGGGAAAGAGAAAGCAACCGGTCCTACGGACATCCGCCTTGCTGTTTCAAGCAAGGTGAGTCTACCTCAACAGTCAACGCGCAACGCTTGACAGCTTGTGCTGCCCTGTCTTGTCTGCTGTGTAGGCGTAAACGTACAGAATGTCCTCTCACGTCAAGGAGGCGTTCTCTCATGTGCTTTTCGAGAGCTTCAAGCCGTCTTTGGGCTTCCAAGGGGGCCGAATGGACCTGCCAATACGTCCAACGATCTACCAATTTTTTTGCCCTGTCGCTTGAAAACCTGAAGATCCTACCTTACAATCGGTTTTACAGGACTGTAGAACTGAACAAAAGCCCCACGTTGGCTCACCAGCATGAAGCTCCGTAAAAACTCTGCTTCGCACTGGTTCAGCTCAGCAAGAGTAATACCGCCAAATAAAGCCTATGCAGTGACAAAGCGAATCGTTCCTGCACAGTTTCCTTCAGCGAACAAACAGACGGCAGTCTGCTAGTTGGTTTTGAGTGTGTTACTGCCTCCACGCCCACAAAGCAGCTCCGTTTCTTGCGGAGAACGAAAGAGCTAGTCTCCAAGATTGGACAAGAGCTTTGGATATGGTCATTTTATTACTAGTCTGTCTCATAAGCCTGCGTCTTTCATCGTTGTTGGGGATATATTTTTCTACGGCTCTGTCTCTATAGCTTCCTTCTTTCCCCCTTGTTGGGGCTCGATAATCATCTGGAATTCTCAAGTTTTAAAAATTTGAAGAGAATCCTACAGACACTCTAAGTTCTTGCGCCAAGCGTTTCTATTACTAAGGCGCCACTGAAATCATAGATATAAAAATACACGTTGGCTGCTATGGTGTCTTTTTATGGAGTAGAGGCATCCTTACCGCAAGCTTTTCAGCTTCTTCAAATTCTCCATATCTGAACAAAAGGGTACTTATGTTGTACACCATTCAAACTGATATGGAAACTGTGGCGCTGTTCAGCACATTGGTAGCGCCATGCAAACTGTCTGAACTATATCCACTCAGGGAGTCTATTTGCAGCGTGGTAGTTGCGTGGCTCACTGACTTGCAATAGAGAATCAGAAGGTTTGCGGCAGCTGTATTCGGGAAGGAGCGTTCCTCAGTAAGGCTTCTGAGCATCCTGATACACTCAGCTGGTTCAGAAGTAGCAAGCGTTAGCGCCTGGTTATGAGTAGTCACGTAGTCGGAACCTGCCAAATTTATACCCCACGTAACAGGCTCAATTTTCCTTATTTCCTTCCAATTCGGCTACTAACTGCATGGAGTGGCAATTGGTAAATTTGTCACTTCCCCTTTGGTGTGTATTGACAAAACATGTTGGCCTTAACTTATCATAGGTAGTCTTACCTGCCAAGTTACTTGAAGATAACAAAAGCAAATGCTCATTTGCAGTGTGCAGATCGTTTGCAAGAATACCCACGGCAGCACAGAGATTCGCTGCCCCCACCTGTAATAAAGGGAATCAGCAAGCAAATTCTATGCCATTTAGTGTCCCTAATGTACGCAAAGTAGAAGTTTCTTCGTGGAAACTACATAGTGCGCAATCTGCACAATTGCCCGGAAGTGCCCAGTTTACCGACCAGAACTTTTGATGTGGTAGATTGAGTGTCTGAATTCCGTGTTAGAGATCTATCGTGCGTCGTCGCCCCTTGCTGACATCCTGGTACTCCTGCGATGAACTCATTTTGTTTTCCGTAGCAAGCAGAAACAATCTCCCCAGCAATCCTCGCTGCCACCTCCCTTTCGCCTGACTGGTCGCAAACCGCATGGAGCTGCTTCTCTACAATTGACCTCATCTATGTACGGTGTTTTCTTGAGCTGTATATGATTAGAAGCAGACCTAGTGATCTGGGCGAAATACATGCAGTATCTAGAGCAGCATGCCTTGTAAGCGCATAAAGCCTCGTTATAAGCAAGGCTTGGAGTCCACCCGTTCTCAACACTCGCTGCAGCCGCTACTCTACGGCCTTCCTCAAAGCTCCGGCGTCGATAAAGGGCTGCTGTTTTAAACAGTGCTGTCTCCCCTGGTGTTAGTCCAGTTTTCGTACACTGTGCTGCACATCAGCCGCAAGGAGACCAATATTCCCGCGTCCTACCGCTTTGATGGAACCCTAACAACGCCGCGCATCCCCAGTGGAAATGCACACATGGATCCCACGGCATACATCTGTTTCCGTTAGCTATGGCTTGGGGATTGCTGTGAGGTGCCGTGGTAGGGTCTCCCTTGGAACAGTGCAGAGGGAAAATGCCCGCTTCTTCCAGGTTCCGTTTTAGCATGGCGCTGACACTAGGTTGTTCCCCGCGTATATCGCACTGCATGGAGCAGTACGTTGTGTACAGCTGCGCCAGAGACGAACACAACTAAGCTATGCATATAGGAATGTCAACCTGCTCACTGCCCTTTTGGAAGCAACAGAGCATCAGGGTGGGAGTAAAACCCGAAAAGAGAACGTACTCCATATTCCTCAGCGGCAGGAAATGCTTCAAACAATTGGCTGTACACCTCCCCTGCCGCTCCAAAGTCCCTCGCCATATATAAGGAGTATGCAAGTAGTGGGAGCAGAGCGTAGCACAGCTTTTGATCGGCAGAGTTTGGAGGGCGCTGCAAGAGGTCCACTATTAGAGCTACCGCCCCATTGAAGCGCCCCTCGCCTATTAACTTGTACAACCGCTCCGTCAGAGCTCCGTCCGGGAGAGCTGGTTGCTTGTTCATTGTGTCATTTGGTTTGGATAAGCGCAAAATGGTAGGTGCGCAACTGCCAGTACCATATGGCAGCGAGACGCATGGACGCAAACATGCAAATGCAATAGTGTATTTCCGGACGTAAAACAAATGAATTGGTGGGAGGGCTACTTTTTGGGTCTATACCTACAGCACCAGTCGGATTCTTGCGTTCTGCAGTGGAACAGCTATCCGCTCATGAGTCGGACAGGAAACCGCGCGTCCCTTTAGGGCTACAAGTCCTCTTACCGTGAAGTTAAATTTGAACTAAAAGGTCAGAGAAGCGGTTTACCAGACTCGAGGAACGCACCGCTTTAGGGGAAGTCGACAGTTCCGTCGACGCCACTTCCTAGGGGGGGCGCTGTACAACGTGGATGCGTGGATCTGGCAGGTAAACGTGTGTGTGGGGGGGCGGAATCACACGTGGCACGGGCGAACCCAGTGGAGTTCGGTGCAGTTACTGTGTTGGGCTGCATATGGCTACTTAAACACCGAATAATTATTCATCAGAGCCGCCACGTCTAAAGGACACAATTCATCTCAAAAAGGCATGAGCAGTTGCGCGCGTTCGAGACAGCAGACCACTCGCAATTGTATGGTGCAATGTTGGGCACCCAATTTCTTCCTATCACCTTCAATATTCCTAAAATCATACTAGATATAAAATACTTTACAGTAAAATTGCTTCGCATTCGCGTATCAACGGTGCCGAACAAGGCGGTGAGATGCGCAGAGCCGTGCTGGGTGGCGGCCGCCGCGGGCGTTGGATGGTAGATCGGGGCTTGGCAGCGGCTACAGCAACCCATATAAAGATTGGCCCAATTTTCGCCTGCTTTTAAGGTCCCGCCGCTGATAATGCTGCATTTGTATATTTTGTCTTCATCCAGCCTGCGCATCTCCTTCTTCAGGTGCTTGAGGGGCAGTGGACGCTTGCGGCATGCGTTTCAGTAGGTCTCAACAGCCCGCCGCAGTGAACCACTATTTACTTTTTGTCTCTTAACCGAAATAGCTTAAACTTACTGTGTACATTTTTAGGCGTCTGAGGCATGAATCCGTACCTACCTTCCTCTAAACGGCTTTTGCGTCCCTGCTCGGGACGCTCCTCGAGCCTCTGACAGTGCAGAAGATTTGCAATATAAAGAGAAGTTTTACCATTAAGCACGGTAGCACGACAGATAGGCCTGTGCCGGGGTTTATCAAGTTCCATGCAGTGTTTCGGCGTTTAGCACAGTAGGAAGTAGCAGCTTGCTTGCTTGGAACCCTATCGAGGAAGTCGAGGGGGCCAAGGCGAACAAAGGAGGTATATATTTGCTCCATTGGAACAACAGCGCACTGGAATTCACTGAAAGTACGCTTGTGCATGCAACCACAGCTGTTCAACTAAGTCTTATATACACGCGAAGTAGGCGGCGTTGCAGCCGATAGACTGGAGCTTTACAGAGCATCTTCAAATGTGCCCCTCTCGTTCCAACTTGTGGGTTCAATCGAGCGCATTTTAGCTTTTTTCCCCCCGAGCGCTTCAATTTGCAGGCCGAACAGCTGTCGCTCAGAGCTCCAGCTAGCATACTTTCGAACAATGCAATTCCCGACAGGCACCGAAATGTCCCAGACTCCACAGGGTTCGTTCTTAACGCCCACAAGCGGATCAGGCCTGAAGCACCGCATTAGGGAGCTTGAATGCATTATTGATTCCGAACTCAAAACCCTTCAGAGGCAGGTACAACAGTTGAAGTCTCAGAAAATTGTCCAGGTAGGCACAGTTCGTCACTGCTGACCCAAATGTTGGAAATCCGGCAGTTGATTACCGTTTCAGCTTACGGACATTTCAGAACCAGAAAGGCAATGAGTCCTGTTGTGGCTTCTTAGACCGGTCGAACAGAGGAAGTTGTGCAGGAAGCGAAGGAGGAAATTTTGGCTGCGCTGCAGCACTCAAAAAGCGAGCTCAAGCAATTTTTCCTCCAGCAGAGGACTGAAAATCAACGACTCCACGAGATGATTCGAGCCCTTCGAAACGAGAACTTCGCTCTGCAGCAGAGCCAGCTGGCGCTTCAACGCAGGCTCCAAACAGCCGAAGTGGACTTAGGACAATAACATACCCTATTAAACGGCCAAGCACAGTCAGAGGAATTATTTTATATAGCGGCGGGTGAAGATAGCGTTCTCCCAAATTAGAGCTGTTTTCTCTTTTTGTGATCGATTTAATGTTGAGGACGATTATACCATCGGAGAGCCGAAGGCGGGCTTTGACTATCTGCATTGACTTCGCACCAACCTAGTGAGAAACGGCCTTCACAACGAGCAGCAAAGAAACGAGAAAAAGGGGTCTCATTGTAAGCCGGGAAGAAAATCCGGGCTGGCACAGGCATTACTTCTCAGAATACGGCATTCTTCAGACGGTGCTGTGGAACGGGCGCAGCCCCCAGCTTTGGTGGGCAACTTTTCTAGGGGATACATTTAGCATATCATTAATGAAGAAAAATCAAACAACATGGGGAGGGGGGCCACATTCTCGAATCAAACTTGTTGCCGCAACAAGATGAGCCATCACTGCACCTCTCAGTGAGTACACCGGCAGCTAAAGTGAGACCACGTGCTGTAACTACAGCAAACCGTGAAACATATGTCACAACTCATTTCAAAACGTGTTTCTTCCGGCTGCGGTAAGGGCCTGTGCGCCAACCGTACGGTGGAGCTCCCGTAAACATCACGGGGCCGCTGTGTGAAGGCTCTACGCTACCAGGAGTGCCATTTCGTGTAACCTCGGGCTAGCTGCACTTAGGACCTTTGGTAGGTGGAAATTATTGTTTAACATCCTGGAACCAGCCGCTTTCGTGGACCCTTTGAACCCCTCATACAAGCACTAGCCACTGGCATTGACATTGCGCTAGGACATTGTTTCAGCGTTCGTGTATCAAACGCGCCAAATATTTCGCTGCTGTACTCATCGATGTTTCTCCACTTCCCAATGCTTGTTAATGGTGGCCTTTGAGAATAGCAGCTCAGCACACACTAGTTTGTTATGGCACACCAAGAAAATTCAGTGCGGCCTCAGTAAGTGGGCGCTTCGCTTCGAAAAAGACTTTCACGAATTCTCATTTTAGTCGGTATATTTATGAAAGTGTTATGCCGTCACAAGCCAATATAAGGAGACACCCATAAAATGAATCATAACATTTAAAGCACCATGCCCTGCAGCTTTGTCGGTGACTAGCGTCTTTGCCTGGATGCTACACGCCCAGCCTGGAGCAGAATTTGTCTGTCAATTGAGAAGGGCAAGGGCTATATATGGCGGTCTTGGTGCTTGACACAGGAAAAAATTTGTTTGTAGATGGACTATCATAAACTAAAGGGCACTGCGGTGCGCCGCCAGCGTGTTCTCGACAGAAAGAGTGTTTCACGCCAGTCTGCTTTGCTGTTCTATTTAGTCTTGCTGGATTATCTGAAGTTAATCACCTACCGGATAGCGACACCGTCCAAGAGATGCTGGTTTGCCGCTGAGTACGTGGTGTACGTCATTTGTATGGTTTATGTGTTTCATATAATAACGGTACAGCTTTCCGTTACTACATTTTCCGGTAGGCAGATACAATGGCTACAGGTTTCCTAGTTTTACTATTGTCTTTGTAGCAAGTGAGTGCAGCATTTGAATGCAATGCTTGTCGTTACAGTCGGTACGGTGTGGATTCTGAACAGCTAGGCCTACTGTGTGTGCAGCTCTGGGAAAAACTCCCGGCATTTGTACTTCATTATTTTCCCTCACTTCTTAGTGATATCACAAGGAAGGGCCTCCTCTTCACGAGATCACTTAGTAGGCCCCAGCCGATGACGGTGATGTGGGATGGCAGCCACTCAGTGGATGTAGTGAACACTCACCACAATCACGGCAAACAATGCTAACATCACAGTTTGCCGTGCTCATTGCGTTCATAAGAAACGTGTTACCGTGTACGCGCATGTGGGGTAGCGCTTGCTAAGTAACTCTTCAATGAGTTTCGTAGTTACTCAGCATTAAGCTGCATTGGTGGACCCAAGTGAGCGTATCCTGGCAAGTCCAGCAAGCGGTGACGACATGCTGAACTGTCCCCTTTCCAGCACCAGCCCCAGCACGCGGGTCCGCTGTGCCAGGGCATTTGGGGACAGCACAACATTCGTTTTTTCTTATTAACGAATCATGAAACTATTTGAAGTTTTGCGCTAACTTCTTTCGCTGAATAACAATACAGCGGTAGCATCATCCGTCACAGTACTACTCACCTTGACGCAAACAGATAAGGAAAGAACGTCAGGGCGTTCGAGTGGGGACTCACGGTGGAGGCCCATAGACAGATAACTTTCTCTACTGGCTATTAACCGATGCTAGAGATATATATGAATAATTTAAGGATGACCTTTACCACAATCGGCTATAAGGCAGGCTCAGGACTAAAGCGCGTCTGAGCGTTCTTTCATCAACAGTCCCCATGACCTGCAGTCCCTGTACTGTTCCTAGCTCTTGCTACCCCATTGTGTGAGGGGAAACGGGACGTTAACGATAAAATCACGAAGTGAGTTCTGTCTCCGGTTGTGTTATTGTCGGGGGCACAAGCCGCAGAGCAAGAGTTGGTGCTAACTGGTGAGAGAGAGGTCCTGTAGTGAACACTCACTACAATCACGGCAAA
Source organism: Eimeria brunetti (assembly GCA_000499725.1). Classification (NCBI taxonomy): domain Eukaryota; phylum Apicomplexa; class Conoidasida; order Eucoccidiorida; family Eimeriidae; genus Eimeria; species Eimeria brunetti. Next base: position 52,829 of record HG711564.1, read on the forward strand.
CAATGCTAACCTCCCAGTTTGCCGTGCTCATTGTGTTC
>HG711568.1:11045-53008 GCA_000499725.1 Eimeria brunetti
TTTCTTTCTTTTGGGGCTTGCCTGTACTCTGCTGCCAGTGCAATGGGAATTCAATTCGAGCCGAGTGTCTAATTGTAGCATGCAGAAGCTGGGGGCTGCCTCTTCCCTCTACTGCTCCTGCCCTTATGCCCTGTGAGTTTTTGCAAAGAGACCCGCCTGCCTTTGCAGCAGTGGCTGTTGCTTTGTTGGGTGCTGCAGGAGAGTGAAGGATTCGGCTCCCGCTGCAGACGCTTTTCTTGTGCGCCTTCCAGCTAGCATCGACAAGCAGCAGGCCCAGCAGCAGCACCAAGAACTGCAGCAGCAGCAGCAGCAGCAGCAGCAGCGAGAGCAGCGGCAACAAGTGCTGCAGCTGCTGCACCAACTTGATGGCGCAGCAAATCTGCAGCTTGAAGACCCCACCGAGAAGCAGCAAATGGCTTTCCCGATGCCCCCCTGTCTTGACGCTACCCAAGAGGCCTTTGCCTTTAACAGATCGGAATATTTAGCAGCTCTTTTGCTGGCCATACTTGCATGCGGAGACACAACAGAAGGCCCATTTGCAGCAGCTGCAGCGGCTGTTGCTGCTGCTGCTGCTGCCGGTGCCGCTGCTGCAGCAGCAGCAGCACCGAGGCGACTGGGTGACAGCTCCACCAACAAAACAATTCTTAATGATACAAATGCAGATGGCCCTTGTGGGCTAATCTCTTATGCCTGTCAACAGCCAAGGGCTGCCCAGCTGGCTACCCTGGATGAAGAGGATTTTGCTGCGCTGGCTGCTGCGTTGGAGCCCTGCGCCCACTGCTACAGAAGGGCTGTGCTGCAGCAGCAGTACAGGCGTCTGCAGCAGCTGCAGCAGCTACAGGAGCTGCTGCTCCGGCAGCTGGAATGGCTCAAGGTGGCCATGCTGCAGCAGCAGCAGCAGCACATGGCTGAGCAAGCCGCCTTCATTAGAGAGAGGCTTTCACAGCAGCAGATAGGCGGCTCCTTCTCACCTCTCCCGAGGCGGCAGCTGCAGCTGCTGCTGGAGCAGCAAAAGCTAGCCAGGGCGAAGAGCTACAGGGAGCAGCAGCGGCTGCAGCAGCTGCATGACTTGGTTGCTCTAGTGTTACGCACACTGGAAAAACCAAACCGACGCCACAGCAAGACAGCAGGAGAGAAGCCGCTGCTGCCAATGCAGCAGCAGCAGCAGCAGCAGCAGCAGCAGCAGCACGAGGAGCAGACCCAGCTTGCTGAGCCCCAACAGTACCTGCTGCAGGTGCTACAGAAAACGCTTCAAGCTGGAGACGCCCAGCGCACCTACAGCCATTCCCTGCTGTACCCGCTGGTACAAGAGATTCAAGAAGCGTCGGCTTGGGCTGCTGAGAGCAGCAGCACGAGAGACAGCAGCAGCAGCAGCAGCAGCAGCAGCGGCAGCATCAGCAGCATAATTGCAGCCCCCTCGACATCCGACAGCAGAACCCTGTTAAGTCTGTCTTTCCCAGAGATAGCACCCAACGCTGCTGGCCCAACGGAATCAGCAGCAGCAGCCGCCATTGCTGGCAGCAGCAAGTGGCTTGCTGCACTGGCTCAGCAAGCACCCCCAGCAGCATTTGCTGCTGCTTCTGCCTTCGCAGGCAGCAGCCTTTCTGCAGGTTTAGCCATTGCTGCGCTGAGATGCCGTCTCCTTTCTGGGCATGCTGCAGCAGCATCGCAAGGCCTTCAGACTGCTGCAGCACAAGCAGCCAAGACTTGGAGACAGAGTAAGGTTTATACTGTCCCTGCTGACTAGCTAGCGCCTGACTTGAGAATAGTTGCATGCGCTGCCCTGTGCTGACTCTGCTGCAGTTAGCCAAGTGCTGCTGAAGGCCTGCAGCAGGCGACACCGACTGCTGCGCGCTGCCTCAGCCCTGCTGCAACGGGAGCCCCATCTCATTTCCACTCTGCAAGACAACTCCGAAGGCGGGTCCCCTCTCCCCCCAATGCATGCAGCTGGACAGCAGCAGGAAAGCGAAAAAAACGGACAACGTCAGCAACACCCGCCAGAGGAGCAGCAGCCGCAGCAGCAGCCGCTGCAGCAGCAGCAAACGCAAGGACTTCCGATGCCGCAGCAGCAGCAGGGCACCATTGGAGACGTGAAGTCTTCCAGCCAGTCTATTCTAATGGGAGCACAGACTCAAAGGATAGTGCAATTGCAAATACCCCAGCAGCATGCCCTAAACATTCAAGGGCAGCAGCAGCAGCTGCTGCAGTACGAGCAGCAGCTGTTTCAAGCAACGCACCAGGCAGCTCAACGCTTGGAGCAGCCGCTGCAGCAGCTAACCTTGCAGCAGTCAGCATTGCAAATGCAATGCTGGCAGCCAGGGGTCTCGGAACAAAACCTGCAGCAGCAGGCCTTGCAGCAGCTGCAATGGGGGCAGCAGCACAATGCCTCACACCTACAGCCCTGCCAGCTTCAACCCCTGCAGCCGCAGCAGCAACTGCAGCAGCAAGTACCTCTAGCTCTACCGGTCCCAAATCTGTACCCCGTCCTGTTGCCGCAACATATGCAGCAGCAGCAGCAGCACATGCAACAGCAGTATCTGCAGCCGCTGCAACAAGCGCGTCTCCAGACGCTGCAACAGCAACATCTGCAGCATCTACAACGGCTGCATCAAGTACAGCCGCTGCAGCAGCAAGACTTCGGAAACGCTGGCGAACAACCATCCCAAGGGACGGGGGAGTTAATGGGGCCCTCTGAAGGGGAACAGATGCACCAGCCGCAGCTGCAGCAGCAGCTGCAGCAGCAGCTGCAACGGCAGCAACATCTGCAGCTGCAACAGCAGCAGCACGCACAACAGCAGCGGCTGCTGCAACAACTGCACCTGCAGCAAGATCTGCGACTTCAAGGCTTGCAAGAGCAATCAGTGAAGCAGCTGACGCAGCAACAAGGCGAAAGGCAGCAGATACAGCTGCAGCAGAAAAATGTGCAGCAGAAAGAGCCTGAACAAACCGAGCCCCCCCAACAGCATCTGGACCAAAGCGCAACAGAGCAGCAAAGTGTGCAAAACGAAGAGAGTCCATGCATGCAGCAACAGCAGCAGGAAGATCAACAGCAGCAGCAGGAGAAGCAGCGTCCTCTTTACAGCCAGCGGCAGCAGCAACAGAGGCGGCGCCTGCTGCAGCAGCGGAGCCGTAAGCGCGATAGAATACGTTACGGCAGCAGAAGTTTTGTTGCCAGGATGCTAAAGAAGAACAGCCCTGTGTCTGCTGCTGCTGCTGCCGATGTTTCTCCTAAAGGGAGCCCCCAATACACAGCAGGCAAGGAAGTGGAAGAAAGCGATGGCGACATTACAGCAGAGTTAGCAGAATCGAGAGAAACTCGCCTTAGCAGGGTTGCTTCAGACCCTGAAACAGTAGAAGATAATGCAACAACAACAGCTTTAGACAGGCTGGCTTCAGCAAAAGAGCAGCAAAGTCTGGCGAAGCAGAAGCTGAAAGAAGCTAGGAGGATGCGAGCGCTGAGGTGTATGCTCGCCCAGAAGTCCGAGACCCATGCAGCAGCAGTTGCCGCTGCTGCTGGACAGACACCTAATTTGCGTAGTAGGATATCCCAATTGAAAGCCAGTGCAGATATAGCAGTAGCAAGGGCTCGATCGGTTGTTGCTGCCTCGAAGCAAAGGGCAGCAGCAGCTATCGGCGCAGAAGAAACTGCAGTACAGGAGCTGGCTGCAGCAAATGCTGCAGTTGCAGCAGCGGAAGTAGGTGCAGCTGCAGAAAGAAGAGCAGCGAAAGACTCTGAGGAAGCAGGGGCAGGCGTTACCCCCCATGCTTGCAGCGAAGAGCCGCCGCAGAGCGAAAGCCCCTCCATGCAAAGGGGGGCCCACGCTGCTGCAGCTTCCCCATCAACACCCGCAGAGCCGGGAGTTTCAGAGACGGAGGTAGAGGGAGTGAGAAGGGGGAGCGAGGCTGCAGCAGTTGAACGAGAGACAGACGACACAACAGCACCAGCTTCACCCACTTCGGGATCCGTACCGAAATGCAGAAATGGCAGGGAAACAAAAACAGCAGCGGTGGAAGAACCCGAGGCATCAGGGGTTGTTCAATTGCTAACGGGTTCGCAAAGGGCAACAGAAGAATCAGAAGAAGGTAATGCCAGTGCAGCCCTTGAAGCGAGGATAGCGAGGGCATCGGCTGAAGCTGAAGGTGCTGCTGCTGCCGCTGCAGCGCTGTTAGATAGCGCTATTTCAGCGCCAGAAGTCGAAGTAGCATCTGCAGCTGCAGCAACGACCAACGAATTACTACTGTCTTCATGTGCTGCTCCAGGGTCACAAACGAAGCTAGAATTCGTACGCAGATCTGACGGGTTGCTTGCAGCAGCAGCAGCAGCAGCGATGGCGGCAAGGAGGGCCAAAAGAAGGTTGCCCGGAAGACTAGCAAACAGGCGAAGGCGAATATTTGCATACTGCTGCCGCGAAACTCTAGGAGACGCCTGCACCTGCACCCTGTGCAGCAAGTGCAAAACGGAACCCGCTGCTGCGCCTGATGCGGTTGCAGCCCCTGCTGCTGCTGTGGGGGCTCGCTGTACTCAGAGGGGTCAAGGGCATCAACAGCAGCAGCCGTTGCAAATCTCCCTTAGGTCAAGGAACGGAAGAACTGCTGCTGCTGCCAACGTGGATGCAGCCTCTAGCAGCAGTGTCAGCAGCAGCAGCAGGCGAAAACTGCGAGTAAGAAGGGGCACCCGAAAGAGGGAGAGGAGAATCAGAAGCAGCTTTTCTTCACCCGCCAACGACGGATGCAGCAGTGCCAGCGTAGAATGCAACAGCGAAAGTGACTGGGAAGGCTCCATCACTCGGCGGAAGGGCCAACCCCAATACAGAAGGCACCAGGGCGCTTCATTCCCTGAGCCAGTTGCTGCTCCCGTTGCTGCAGCTGGAGCTTCGCGTCGGGCTGAAGCAGTTGCCTCCGGCAGTAGGATGAATTCTGGTGCAGATCCCGCTAATAAAAGACAGCACGTGATCTCACTCACTCCAGTTGTTGATAGTTTCCATAACGACAAGGACAACGTTTCTAACGCTGCTGCATCTATCTCGAGAAGCACCCGCAGCGGCCTGCGGAGCGCCTTGCACGCTGCTACCAACGCTCGCCGCTGCCCAGCACCCGTTCCCTTAGACGAAGGGACAAGGGCACTCCTGCTGAAGATCGAGAGCCCTAAACAGCATTGCGGAGCCAACAGCCAGCAGCAAAAGCCACGAACAGCTTCCCCACGCAGCAGCTGCCGTGTCCTCCGCAGCCGTAGCAGACACCCAGCAGCTGCAGCAACAGATGAAGAAACCGAGGCAGCTTTGGAGCTGAGCTCTATGGCGAGCAAACACCTCCCAGCTCAGGCTCCCCTCTCTGAGGGTGCTCATGCGACTGTGGTGGCAGAGGAACCCGGGCTGCCCGCCTCTCCTGATGCACTCACGGAACCAGCAGATTCCGAAGATGCCGCCTTGGAATGTACGTCAATCTCCAGCTGCAGCAACAACGGCGCCAGAGAGCCACAGGCTGGCCAATGCCACCACGATGCGGCCGCTATCGGTAACAAAACTCATGCGCCCTTCATAAAGAGACCGATACCATCCTCTCCTTTGTCACACAAGGAACACGAACAAGAGGAACAGTGCAAGCAAGAAGTAGGCGAGCAGCAAAGGCGGCGTCAGCGACTCCCAGAAACTGGCAGTACCCGCGTTCTGCGCTGCAGCTACGGGGGACCAGGAATAACCACCTCAGCTGCCGAATTCAATGAAAAAACTATCGAATGCAGTGGCGCAACTAGGGCACCAGCTGTAGCACCGTCGAATAATGATCACCAAGAGCACCAGAGCAGCCACAAGCATCCTGAGCGCGATACCTCAGCACTGCCACTTGAAACGGCGCCACTGGTTCTCGAAGATTTCAGAGAGTTGCTGGTGTCCTCACTATGCCACCCGAAACAGCAAGACGATAGGAATCCTCCCCGTACACGAAAGGGAGCTGCGGCCGCCATCCTTGCCGCCGCCAGCGACAGTCGAAACAACGGCAGCACGTACAACACTCCAAGCAAATCATCGCACGACGCGTGCAACCGTAAGTTCCGTTCTGTACGTTCAGCTGCTGCTGCAGTAGCGGCCGCGACGGCAGCCAGACTGCAGGCAAACGGTGCTGGAAATCCGAAAGACTTCAAAACAGACGTTGAAGCAGCAGCAGCGGAAATAGCAAGAAATATAAGCTGGAACGAGAAGAGACGCAGCTATGCAGCAAAGATCAGAGGAGTGGCACAGCCGGTCTGGTTTGCTGCTAAGAGAAGAGGTATCCCGCAGGCACTCCAAGCTGCAGCAGACCTCCTCATCGGAGAGGTACATCGACGTAGGCCAACGCAGTTCGGCTGACTAGGGCGTCGAGCGGAAAAAATGACGCGGAGTGTTGTCAAGTTGCGTATCAGACATACATGATGCGTACCCTTACCAATCGCAACCACATGAGTTGCTGCCACAGCAGCAACATGCGAAGCATCAACGTCAGCCTTCCTAATCTAATCTATCTATCGAAGCCCTTATGCATACGACATACACGAGAAAGACAGCGCAGCGGTAAAGCCTGGAAACGCGCGAACGCGCATACGCACAGGCATAATTAATTCCACCAGTGGGGAAATGACAGCTGTATGCAAACAGCAAGCTAACGTGCGGCCGCCGCTGATGCGTTTGCAACGAGCTGGCCGGGGAAGTACGGAAGAATGCTAAAACGTATAGGTTTTAATGCACTTCCAAAGCAGACTGGCTGACAGCAAAAGCTGTCGAATGTGAGGTTTGGATCTGTGCCTGTCAAAGGACGGCATTGACTCACTAACAAAATCAGTAACACGTGAGTTTGTTCACGTATGTGCATAGCTTTCTATTCATAGGCTAACGCAAGCGCGTGCGGTAAGTTCATTATCAGTAGAGCAGCGCACGAGTAGGCGTTTGTTTGTCATACGGACTAAAGCACTAAAAGGCAGAAGGAACCCCTGTCCCTATGATGGCGGTTGACGCAGCTGTACCTACCCTCCTGCAGCCTTTTGCACCTGCCCGGCGATCTTGAATTTCTTGAAGCAGCTACCGCATGACTCGGATGCAACCGTGTAGCAGCACCAGAGCAGAAAGCAAACAGCTGTAGCAAACACGGTCCACCAGAAAACAAGCTCCCCGGACGAAAGTGTAAACGGAATATTAGCAAGACCGCGGCTCACACGGACACTGCAGGGGGGATTCATAACCACCTCGCTGTTTCCCCATTTGGTGGTAACCACCCCGACACCCGGAGCCACTTCCCAGTCGTCGTGACACTGACAGGTGACAGTGCCGGTACCTTTTCCTGCAGCAAAGATACAGGTGCCCTGGCCACACGGGTTGACGGCTCCAGTGCAGGGGTTGGAAGGGACTTCGCAATTTGTGCCTTGATAGAAATCCCCGCACTCGCACTTGAAAAACGGAAACGCGTCTGTGTCTACGCAGCTCCCAAGGGAACAAAGCGCGCTTTGACAGTCCACCCCACTGTTTGTCCGGATGCCGCAATCGTCAACGCAGAGAGAAGCTTTTTCCGCGCAGGTAGGGCCCTTAAACGGCAGTGGACATACGCATATCTGAGCAGTCCCGTGCTCGTAGCATGTGCCACTGTTGCAAATGTTGACTGCACATTGAGCTGCTGAAGCAAATATAAGGCCAAAGCCATCCACTGAGCCTCTAGATATCCATTCGAATACCCGGTAATACACAGAAAAAGGGATTGTTCCTGCTTCCCATCTCGGGGGCGAGTAAGTCGGATGACTTCCGTTTTTCCGCTGGAGAATGTGTAACGGATTCGGAGTCATGAGGAAAACAAAAATAATAAGGAACAAACGACACTTCGAAGGTAAGTGGAGACAATGTGAAGACGCCCTCCGATTATTCTGCGTTACCTGCCGTGTGGGCTGCTTCAACACCGTCCTCCCAAGAGACCATGCTCCTGAATGCTTGCAGGAGCCAAAGCACGGGTATCCTTCTGGTCGGCAGTTCTGAAACGAAGCAGCTGCGCACTTCGCCCGGGCAGAATCGCTGTCATTGCCGCAGCTGCATGGTGACCTTTGGCCGGGGCAAATGGCAAACCCTGAGGCCGCGTGAGCTGCTTTACCGTTACCGGGGATAATCATAACTCCTACAGAAATGTCTTCCACAGAAGGGCTGCTGTGAAGATGCGCCTGGAAGGAAACGGCTTTACCGCCACCGCACCATCTGCTTAGACATGCTGCAACCCCCCGGACGCGCTTTTCCTGGTGGACGGAAGTGTTTGCAACCCAAGAAACCCTTTTCCGGACCATATATTCACCTTAATGTTGTTTCTCGGGAAGTCCTCCGCAAGTTCATGGAACGAGAAGCCGTGCTGCCCTGACCGCATTCAGTGCTAGTGTCGAGTGTCGCGAACCGTAGATTGCCCAGGGCCTTCGATCAAGTAGACAATTTAGTGAAGTGAACATGACATAATTACTAGCAGAATATTTTTTGAGCTACAGGTTCGTACGTGGTGCCTCTCCGGAGAGAAAGATGGTCGTACTCCGAGACGCGCCGAAGGGCTGGACCAGTCATTACTGGTAAGGCGACCATGTTTCGTACATAATAGCCGCCGGAAGACCCTCAGGACTCTCATTTCAGAGAACTCTTAGTAATTGGATTAGTTTTATTACAGGATTACTAAAAGGGAAAAACCTGTAGCCATTTATTGGGCGCCAACGGTCGATCGGTGACCACGGTTTAGACCAATGTGGCAGAAGCGAGCCAACTGCGCGGTTGAGCAGCACTTCAGCCTTACAAAGACAGCTAATCACATATTAACGCCTTTACGTTTATTCTATTATAGGAATTGTCGGGGCTTTCTACAGACTCTCTCTGGGATGTGTCTGCTTAGCCTGCAGTTGTCGTGGGCTGGCGCTTACTTGTATTCTGTAGGGGGCACTAAAATCGCTATAGTCCGGCGTAGCTGAATGTAATCTTCTGAAGTTCAACTGGGAATTGTCATATTTTAGGGGAATCCCTATTAGAGTTTTGAGGGTTTGGCGCGGCCAGAAACAGCCGGCTCTCCTTCGCTACGTGGTCACAAGCTGAGGCATGCAACTACCTTGCAGCTGCATCTTCGTCTGTAACCGGCGATACCTTTTCCTCTATGGATACATTTTTGCTTGAGTTACTGCTTGCATGACCGGGGAATGGCGTGGAGGGCACGTGGCTCACGGCCGAACGACCACCACCAGAGATACTGCTTGGCAAGCATACTACACCAGCCACGTGTAGAGAATTGCCACCAGCATACTGTTTAGCCTCCCCGCCAATACCACCAGGAGAGTCTGTATGGAACTCGTTTAGAACATTGTAAAATTGGATTTCCTCAATTTCTTGTTTTTTATAGGTTTATTAGAGTTCACGGTGACGTAAACTTCTACACTATGTCACGCAGTTCTCTACAAGCTCTCTGAGTGCTACTGTTGGGGGGAGTGTCCTGTACCTGAATTTCCAGGAAAACCTGAGGGACAGAATTTTATCGTAGTCTCCGTAGGTGTTCCCTTTATTCCTTCACATACCACCAGCAGATGAACTGAATTGTGTATGCAGCCAAGAACCGGGAATGCCATAACCAGTAAATGGCCCGGTAGTCTTCTCTATCCTAACTTACGATATTTCCGCCTCCCTTCTCGCTTGCCCCCATCTTCGCCCAGGTCCGGCTCGACGCTTCCTGCACTGAGACAACCCCCTAGGGCGCTAATTGTTTGAGTAAAATGCAAGCATATCTGTGGTATCACGAACCACTGCTTTTCGCGTAGTAGTAGCGCATCACACCGGAGGCGCTCCTGCACATTCCTACTGGCCACAAGTATATGCAGCATGCATACTACCATGCATCCCTCACGTATTGATTCCAAGAAATAGTGAATAACCGCTGCAGTTCGGCAGGTGTATTTACAAGCCAAAATAAGCATACACCCGTACTCTAGCTTGCAGGTACGGGCATAGAATGCAATCTTGTGGCTGTTGTCCGGCTGTGTTACGACTTGCAAAACGGCCACAGTCAAACGATGAATATACTTCTGGACACTGCAAGCGTCAGGGCTTCCGTCCGCCCCTGGGGTTGGAAGCCTTTGTTTCACCGTGATTTTGCTGGAAGGCTTGAAATCGACGCGCATGCGCCACTCCTTCCATTTTCTTCGCCAAGGCCGGGGTGTTCCCAAACGTGCCACTCGACAGTTCAACTTCGCACTTCCTCAGCTGCTCGTCTGCTTGCCACTCGATTTCCTGTTTAAAATTTGGGGGTTACCTGCACCTTTGAACAAAGCGTGGTGCTGCTGCGGAGTGAGCTCTACGCGTTGCACTGAGCGTGCAGCCATTGGCTAACCGGCTGATAGCTTCTTGTTATTTAGTATACATGGGAACTACGCCTTCAATTGTACCGACGAATGCCCTTCTTCAGATGAAAATCTGACCGAATACCTCAAAACTGCGATCTTCGTATGTTCCAAGACGGAGTCCATGCATTGCCCCACCCTTTGCTGCAGCGCCTCTGAGCTACGTAAAAGTCTCCTCGCTGGGTTCTCCGTGGGAGGCTGCCTATGCCCCTCTTACCGTAGCAGATGTAAATTTCGTTATGAACGCTTAGAGAGATGTGCTTCCTCATTGTTGTCTGGCAGACAGACGTCGACTGTATGGCCAGCTCAGATGCTCGCTTCACGGAACAGGATACATAGAATTATGTTTTCGTGACCTGGTCCAACATAGAAATGCCGTTATCATAGTAACATGATCGATTCCGGAATTTGGATCTCATTTGACTTCCATGCTCTTGCCGATTCTCGTGTCGTGTCATCGGCAACGTGTAGTAGTAGAGATTGGGCAAACAAACAAACAGGTAGGTTGCACAGCGTTTTCTTGACAGGCCGTATGAGGTTCACTTCCCAGCAAGTGTCAAAGTCCCGTCAGAAATTCCTGACCAGTAACCCGACTCTGAATAATCAAACAGCGTATTCGACGGGGATCTGCAACTGCGGCCTTCGCCTCTTTCGGCCCCGTCACTGTGCCATACGTTGCGTTGGTGCCAAGACTTTTCCAGTATCGGTTTGTCTGTTCCCGTTTTGGCGTTGCTCAAAAATATATTTCCCCTGTTTCTTATCCCTCTTCATGCGTCTGAGGTATCGAGTGTTATATCCTGTTCACGAAGGGAAGAAATACGCCACCGGGTACGCTCTTCCGGCCTTTTTGCTGCCATCGGTTGCCGCTTCCCACTCCTTTCTGAGCTGATCTGGCATCCGCAGCCTTACTGTTGATAGACTTTAAATCTGGGTCACTTACGAACGCGCTTTTGTACTTCCCAGTGGGCGGTGTAAAAGTGTGCTTTCTCCTTTTTTAATGCGGACGTACCCCATTTCCTACGCGAATTCAAACCATTACTCACGTAGTTTCCCTTCTTGCAGCTCAACCTGTTACCGCTGGTCCCTCTCCCGGGAAAGCCCTTCTACGGGGCTCTATATAGAAGTTCCGCTTCCGCCATTGGGCTTCTGTTCACCAATGCTTGGTACTCTCCGACGCAGCGTTCTACCCTTGCTAAGGTCTCCCATTTCTGTAGTAGCATAGCATATTCCGCTACAGAATAAAAAAGTGTGCACTGAAGTGCATGTTTGAAAATATCTAAAGTTCGGATGTGCTGCAGAGCTGTGGACTCCTAAGCTAGGTGCATCACTGGCATGCGTTCCCTTCTAACAAACAAGATGCCAGTAGCAGTTGTAGATCCTCCCATAGACGGAAGCAAGGGACCTGTCCGATGCCTCCGCATCATGGCGCCCGTCACATCTGGATGGAAAAGGCGTGTGCATTCTCAATGAAATTGTTGTTGGCGGAAGAGCATTTTCAGCCGGATGGGATGCAAAATTCTAGATCGTTTCAGGTCGACGCTCCCGCGGTTGGTGGCCTCTCCACCAGAGAACTACGGTGGCCAATCTCCGTTCTGCAGGAAGAAAAACGACTGAAGGTTTGAGATGGGCCCCTGTGAAAGCCTTCAAGACTTTATGTATATTATATATATATGTATAATATATATATATACTTCCCAAGCACAGGTTTTTCGAAGCATTTCAGTTAATAATCACTTCTTTGCACCACGGTGGATTCGTCGTTTGCTTCTGCTTCGACAAATTATTCGGTGCTACCAAATGTGAGGAGAGTCCCTGAATTTATCTAGGGACCTTTGAGAGCTGCAATGTAGCCGAAGGACTGAACGCAACAGTCGCCTAAAAGCACCTGATCTCCCTTCTGTCTCCACACGCGTCCTTAGTACAGCAGCGAAGGGCCATGGGTTGTGGGGAAGGGAGCCCCCTAACACGCTGCAGCGCACTTTCTGCAACTACTAATGCGCGTCAGCCACACACACACAAAAGCCTTCTTTACAGCATACTTTACGCCTCTAGGCAGTTGTTGAACATTTCTGTTTGACTGCAGGTTGCCTCTTATGGCCAACTGAATGTTCTTTAGACATCTTTGGAAATACTATGCTACAGCTGGAGGACGACTCCTTCGCAGAAGCATGCGCCGGACAAATCGAAACAAATGACTAAGAGTGCAGGGAGCTCCCGTAATTTCTTCTCATATAGGATGCCCCATGTTTTGTTATGAAGAGCAATATCATGAAATCACGTTTGGCCCGACAAAACATTCAGAGCTGTAACACACATACATCAGCAGAACTGAGCATTCTGATGCTCATTTCGCATTAGACGGCAGTCAGTGGAAAGAAAACAATTGTCCCCCGGCTAGCTCCCGTACATTTCCTCCAATATTTCTACGTGTGGGATATTTCTCTCGGCGTGTCTTGCCTTCAACCCCAAAACCACAATGTGGGTACGCAAGTGACCTGATAGCTCATGACGGTAGCCGGTCCTAGTTGGCGTGCTGAATGGGAAATTTCTTAATGAAATACTGGAGCCTGTAACCTTATTTGCTACAGGAACCATTCAATATATTGATTGCATAGAAACCTAGGTACTGCTGTAGAACGTTTTGGCTTTATTCCGTAGAACAGGCAAGACCGGGTCTCCCGCGCTCCACGGTGACACCCCGCGGCAACAACAAGTTGCACACTGACAGGAGTCGTGAGCTGCGCTGAGTGGTGGTCGTTATTTACTTTTGTTTTCGTTTGTTGCTTTTAGTATATTGGGTGGTTTTGAAATCCAAAAAGGGACAGTTTCACGTTTTTCATCTCAGGGTTCTTGCAGGGCACCGTTGCGCAAGCTGACGTGTCGCTGCTCGGGGCCGGTCACTTTAGGGTCTATCGCCCCAAGTTTTGGCCATTTCCCCTATATACAGGGTTTAATATATTACTAAACGTATATTTTCATTATTTCCTTTCCTCTTGCAGGTCGCCACAAGTTTCGGCGGCTCTGCGCCTCGTGCGCCAGACTAGGCCCAACTCACAGGTGTTAGAGCAAGGCCGGAATTCCCCTACTCTGTTTTCGTTGTATATCTCGTTTTATTCTCCCGGTTGTTTCGTCTCTAGGCTAAGGGCCTAACCAATCAAACGAACAGCAAAACGTGAAGCAGTGAACACCCGTGTCGCCGTTTTGTATTTAAAAAGTATTTCAGGAGTGGCTAACGAGTTTCTGCCCCCAAAAAATTGGAATGTTTTTGCGGGCGACCACCGACTGCCTGCAAACCTTGGTGGCTCCCATTGTTTCTCCAGTGGTTTAGTTCAAATATTCGCTTTTTATGCTGGAGGACGGCTGCGCTTTCACGTCAGCTGTCCAGCAGCCTCCATACGCTTTGCCTTCAATATTAGTTACAGATTCAGCGGTGCAAAAGCATACACTTTTTTAGAGCCTTAGGAGCCTCAGCACGGGGGAGGGAGTGTTCCCAGGCCATCATTCGTCCTCGAGAGATCCTCCCCAGCACGCCAACCATTCCCCTGTCACCGACACGCCAGCATAACAAACCTTACTTCTTTGCGCCAACGCCTCGTTCACAAGCCAGAACGAAAATGCAGTACGTCCCTACTTGGCAGCTAATATTCCTTTTTTTGAAAAAGTGGGCAGTTAGTTGTGTGTCACGACTGCACGGTTGTGAGCATTATTCGGAATGGTTGAGAGCTTGATCTATCATCTTTATATATTATGTTGCGGCTGTAGCAGTGGCAGCGAATTTCTCAGTACGCACAACAACAGCGAACTGTTATTCTGCTATTATCTGTGTTTATTTAGGGTTTACAAGGCAGCTTGGTGTGTATTTCACGCCCGTGGAAAGTGTACCCGCGGCAACAACTGCTCCTTTGCTCACTCTGCGGAAGAACTTCGGCAGCTGCCTGACCTTAGAAAGACAAAGCTCTGCAATGCATTTCTGGGAGGGCAGTGCAGCAACAACAATTGTTCTTATGCCCATGGCCTGCAGGAGTTGAGGGACTTCCCCGGGAAGAAAGGCCTTTGCAGACTTTACAGGGAAGGTCAGTCGCCAGCACCTTTTGCTAGCACCTGCCTGTGCAGAGAAGCATGTTCTTTCCACGAGGCTTTGCTCCCTTCGGAGGGCATAACCATAAATTTTGGTTGTTTTGGCAGGCCATACAGCCTAACTCTAGCTTCAGCTGTAGGAGCCATTTCTGTGCCAGCACGTCTGGCCATTTTACCTGCGTGGACGGCAGAACAATGCAGTTGAATGTCCAAAGAAGGAATCCAATACGCAGTATGCGCTTTATAATTTCCCATATAGATCCATGTCATGGAGCTCTGCAGATTCACGATTGTACTCCAGTTTGTGTACTGTTTCTGTTCAAGGCAAATGTCTGCATGGCTCCAGTTGCAAATATGCACACGCTCTTGGGGAGCTTGAGGTAGGGTACGTCTTTGCTCAGCCACTGCACGAGCAGCCACAGAAGCAGCAACAGTTCATGATGGCGCACTGCGAACAGCAGCAGCAACCGCAGCAACAACAGTTGCAGCCTCTCCTTCCCGAAAGTAGCTTACCCCAGGATTTGTTATTGCTACAGCAACTGGCTATGCAGCAAGCTCAAGGCAAGCTTACTCGGCAACAGCAGCAACAGCAGCAACACGTGGCGGACCACCAGCAGCTGCTAATGCTGCTAGAGGCTGAGGCTACGGGTAAGGCTGCCATGCCCGTACAAGACTCACAAAGAAATCAGGTGTTCCACCAGCCGCACCAGCAACAGCAACAAGCCCTGAAACGACAGATACAGGATCTGCAGCAGCGCTGTTTCGCCTCTGAGATGCACGCGCAGCAGCAGTCGCAGCAGCAACAAGACGGCTTGTCTCAACATCAGACAAATGCGGCCTCGGGGCGCTTGCCACAGCAGCAGAATGAGCACCAGGAGCAGCTGCCACAAGAAGTGGGGGCGGTGCGTCTACTGCCTCTCCCTCATTAAGTATGCTGAGTGAAGTCACGTCAGAAGAGGAAGCGACACGGTTGCAGTGAATGCTGTCTTACTCTGTTTGCTGCTGCACCGCAGGCTGTCCGCTCCCCAGGGTCCCTTCAATTCCGACTACCCACGTCAAAGGTGCCAGCACTATCTCTGAGAGCCCTAGCAACAAAGCAGCAGCAGCAGCAGTATCAGCAGCAGCAGGCTGAGGAACAGCTCCTACAGCAGCAACAGTCTACTGATTCCTGGAATGAAACACCGCCCATTGTGCAGATACCAAATAATGCAGCGGAAACTGCAGAGCAGCAGCAGCAACGGAAGCAGACTGAGCTCCAAGAAATGGTCTCACGCCAGCAGCTAATGCAGCAGAGGCTGCTCTTACAGCAACAGAGGAGGCTTCCCGGTGGTCAGCAAGCTTTTGCCGAGGCTGCCGTGCAACAAGCGTGGCAGCGTCCAGCCGCAGGTAGTGCGGATGAGGCGGCAGTCGCTGCAACGACAGCCGCAGCTCCAGGTTACGCTTACAGAGAGCTTAATCCATGGGGCCAAGCAGTGTCTCGTAGCACAGCCAGCACAGCCACAGGAGACGACTGCTACTCGTTCGCATCCCTCGCTGCTGCTGCTGCTGTACGTAAAGCGGAGCAAAGCCTCAAGCCGCCCTCGCCTGAGGGCCTTCAGAGGCAAACGCAGCCACAGCAGCAGCCACAGATGATACAACAGCTGCAGCAGCAGTCATTATCCTGTCAAGGTCGCGAGTTCTTGCACGCCGTCGAACTGCTTAGACATCAGCAGAAGCAGTATCACGAAGAGCAGCTTCAGCAGAAAGATGCCCCGTGGGCACTCCAGGTTGAAAGGGCCAACACAGAAACGGCGCCCGTTGTGTCTCCGTTCAACAATTACAGCCTTAGGGAAATGCAAAGCCGAATGGCTGCCCTGACACTGCAGCCGCAACACCATCAGGCAGGGCAGCAGATAGAACAACAGCGCCACCAACAACAGTTAAACCAGCACCGGCAGCTAGAAGGGCTTCTGGCCCAATTGACACGGGATCAAACGGAAGGCATCGGCGCGCTTGCGGGGAAGGAAAATCTCTGCGGCGTAGATGCTCAGCATCAGCAGCAGCTGGGACAGCAACATAGAGAGCAACAGCACCTTCTTCCTAAGCTGCAGCTCCCTAGCGGAATAACTGGGTCAGCTCCTGCTTCTTACAGATTAGGGAAGAGCCCTCTTCACCGGCCCAACGGAGAAGACACCCCCTGCATTCAGCAAAGTGCAAGTCATCCCACAACTGCAGCACAGCAGCAGTAGCAGCAGAAGCCACAACGCGGGCAAGGCGCTTTGCATTGACGCTTAGTGTAAGGAATGCAGCTCAACTTTCACTTTGCAATGTCTGCGCTGCGCCTGCAGCTTACCACGATCCCTTCCCACCTCCCAGACTCAACAAGCTGCACTGGACAGCAACAGGAGCACGACACAATAGATGGCAACTGCGAGAAGCAGCGTCAAAATGCGCAAGTTGTTGCGGCGGCACGCCGCGACTGCGCAACACCGTACTCGGATGAACGGGCTGCGGCATCACCCCAGAGGCTCTCGACAATAAAAAGTGAAGATGAAGGACAAGAAAGCGATGGGGAACGTGGCCACACCCAGCAGCTGCAGCAGCAGAGAACGCTGCGGCAGCGCCTGGCCGAAGGGAAGGTGCCGCTGGTTGTTTAACGGACCCAGCCGGTTCGGGTTCGCTGGGTGCAGGTAGGCAGAATAAGATATCGTTGACTACGCAGGAAGCGCAGCAGCAGCAGCTGCTGCGACACCGCAGTATATCTGGTCTTGCTTAACTGCTGAAATAAGGTTTCTCTACAAACTGCAAAAACACCCTTTTTTGCTTCTGCCACAAGGGTTCCAGTGGATGCTTGAACTATATAGAGATCTCATGAGTGGCACTCATTGATAAATGGACATGCAGTGAGTGGGTTGCCGAAGTAATTTGTAGAGACATCGATCTAATGTAGTGACAACTACAGAGAGTTTCGGGAGCATCAACAGCCTCACAACAAAGACCGAATGGAGACATTTAGCACCTGTGTGCATAACAGTGAAGGGTTAGCATATGCAAACGACCAAACATGGAGCTCAAATACCTTAAATATCTACCGTTTGCTGAGTCTAAACTTGCATCTATATTTCCCATGCTCACTGCTCACTATGCACAGCTGTCTGCGCTGTGTTTGTTAAGCCAGTAGCCGTGAGAAACTGCCTCAGTTCCATCAACAAATCCGCGTTCAGTCTGGGCTGACTGCAGGAGAAAACATGCACACGTGGTACTGCAGATGGACCAAATCCGCCAACAGTGTCTGTGTCAAGGGGGTCTTGGGATGGATACGCACGGTAAACAAGCATGATATAGCATCAGCTCGAGAAGGGAAAGAAATGGTGGTGCCAACTTTGGTACCTTGAAACATCTATGATTGTGATGCGGCTTTATGGGAGGTCTCTGCACTTCTGGACATACAGCTCGTTGTTTGTTGCATGCTGGGCATAAATTGCAGAGGTATTAAGAATTGAGATACGAGGTTACAGGCAACAACTGGTTGTGGGACAGGCGCATGGTACATATCCGTGCAAATGGAAGTGCTGTTCCCTTTGCCCTGTGCTGTTTAATTTCATAAGATACGGCGTCTGTTATTCCAACCGCAAGGAGACTGCCGTCTCGGCGGATGGGATCAGACGGTTTCGGCAGCTTCTGAGGAAATAAAGGCGTTGATTGTTTCTTCGAGGGCATTTTTGTTTATCAGGGCAGTAACCATAGGGTTTGTGAAGAAACGGGACTCATCCAGCACCCCCAAGTTAGGCGTAGCTCGGTGCAGGCGAGACCCAATAAGGTATGACGTAGACGGCCAATTAGGAGCACGAATCCCTGCAGAAGGCACCACATATTTAAGCCTCATCAAGTATGGAGCACACAAGGTTTCCACACGCGGCCATGGGAAAGCGATGGATTCGAAAGCTGAGAAGGCAGTAAGGTATTTACCGAAGACTCCGTCAAGGATTGCGTGGCAAGCTAGTACCCATACCGTCACTTCAACAACCCAGGTTGATTCCGTTGAAACGATAGACAGAATTGTGCAGATATGCTAAAAGCACATACCTGAAGTGTATGTGTCGGGGACAAGCGTGTAAAGGTTCATATCGGTATACGGCATGCTTTCGTAAGGATCCACGGGCGTGTTCCCAGGAGCTTCCGCAAACAAACTAGCCAGGCCGTCAAGGTCAGGCAGCTCCTGCCCCAAAGGCAACTCCACGAATCTGAGAGACGAAATATTCAGGAAAGATATAATACAATTCTATTCAGGAGTACCTATGCAGTGTATCATTGGATGTCGAAACAGTGTATATCGGGTTTTGGAGAACCCAAGAAACGTATCATTGTCAGAACTGTACGTATCGGGACTTGGACTCCCCATCCCCTTCAACTGCTTTTTTAATGCATGCATGCACAACCATAACCGCCTTTTCCTCTTGCGCATAATAGGTGCGTACCATTGTACAAAAATGCTGGGTGATCAATGGCATTCACTGCACCTTTATTTCGCCTCCATATGCAGCAACCTTTGTGAAGCTACCTGTACTGCAAATGCCTGTAATGAGAGAAATACTGTTACTGCAAGCAGTAGAATATCAAGTGCCTCGAGATCTAACTAATCTCTTTAAGTGCATCTGTGAATCACCGCCACATGCTACAAGGTCTTTCTTCACGACTCAGCTCACCCTCTGTCGATTTGAATGCACAAGAGTGAATCCAACTTTGATGAAAGTGCCGCTCCGCCTTTACCTGCCATTTGCAATATTTGGTGCTTTTGGGCCTTGCTCTCATAGCACCAAACCTTCACACCTGAAGTCACACACATGCCCATACACACACACACACACAAAATAAACCACATTATGGGCAGCCTTAGTGCCAGGGCACCCCAAATGGTGTAGCACTGCCGTATCAACCATATGCGCTGAAAGTTTCAGAGCACACAAAGGCCAAACAGTATGGCGATCCAAAGCTTTCTTTTGGTGCAGCAGATACAGCTCGTAGGACTGCCGTGTGAACAGTTGAGAAGACGTTTGCCGGCGATGTGCTTCCTCCAGTTTGGGACATTCCAGGTCCATGTTTTTGTAATGCGTAGTCGCGGTGGTCTTCTTCTGCGCAGCGTGCAGGGCAGGCTTCTTTTACGGACACAGGACATCCTGGAGCGCTCAGCTCCCAACCCACAAGAGTTCGAAAAAAGACTTTAAGATTTACCAGAGAGAACGAGGCTTTCTGCAATAAGCCCTGCCAGAACTCTTTCGCCATCATTGCCTGCCTTCTCCCCAGCAGTTGCAGGGCCACCGAGAGGCTGCTTATACTGGGGTTGGTAAAGGCACTGGATAAGGCGCGTCAGAATTAACTGCCGCAGTCTGCGAATATAAACAAAGCGAATTAACTCCTAGCACACTAATAAGCCCCCGAGTTTGACGTCGTCTCTTCAGGGGAACGAAAAGCTCCATGGCTTCAGCATTAACTCCCCTCCCTCCGCTCTAGTGTAATAGGAGCTAGATCTCTTCAATAAACAGTCATCCCCCTCCCCAAAACTGTGCTGCCGAGTTACCACCCCTCAAAGAAGCACAAAGACCCCACAGAGATGTCTGTACGCCCAAATATCACTGCAAGTTGAGGCAAAGAAACACTCGGAGGATGATTGTTCGGAACATGCCCACCTGTTGAGCCTAGGAGCTTGTCGCACAACACTCCACTTGATTACTTCGTAACCGAGTGCAGCTTGGCGCTTACAGATGGCGTGCAGCCGATGCCAGAGTGAGAGAAGGCTTCCGCTGTGCAAAAGTGTCTCAAACACCGCATCTCCTCTCTTATAGAGTGCATACATAGACGACGTGTATAGAGCATTCGCATCCAAGTCAGCTCGTAAGACCTGCGCCAGCTGAAACGGCTCCCGGGCCCTCCATGCCTTTGCCCCCCCTGCATCGGCCGATGAAGCTGCAACAAATGCGGACCCGTAAGAAAACCAGATGACTAAATTATTGAAGTAAATGAAGATGCTCGCAAGATACGAGGAGGGTTAACCCGCCAAACAAAGCTGAGCATTCGAAACATAGAACCCCCAATTCGTCATAACAGAGAAGGGATCGTAGGCTCTCCTATGGTGGACCTGGTTGGAACAGACGCCACCATGGACGAGTACGATGGACGAGTAGGACGTGCATGCAAATGTCCAAACAGTTTGGCCCACGCTTACTGAAGTTAGAGCTTGTTACGGGGGCTGGACGTGCGCAAGTGGCATCCGGGTGAATTAAAGCTTCTTTAACGTAGCAGAACCGGTCTCTGCCGCTTTCAGAAATGAGAGATAGAAGCAGTTGTAGAGCCTTTCGGAGGAATTTGCCACTTTTATCCTTAAACTCAAGGAATTCTGGAGAGTCAGCACTGGTCGTGGCCTGCATGTCGCGTCTGACAAGGTGTAGTTCACCTGAGAGAAGCACCGCAGTACGGTTCAGAAGCCTGCTTATATGCCTATGTTGTGCTTCTGGTGCAGGTTCTACGGGTGTGGCCGGTTGTCCAGTTTAACCTTCCAAATCCGTTTAGGCTGCGTTTTCTGCGCTGCACTGGGACTGCAGCAGCCCGCTAGAAAAGAGGAAGTTGACACCTTACCAATAATAGCGAGCATGACTTTGGCGCACTGGCTTGGCGAGAGCTCGTCCCCCAGGTTCTCCAAGAGCTCCTCCACCCTCAAGACGTTGAACACATGGGCCAAATTGACATCGTCGCATATGCAGGCCATCATGGCGGCCTGAAAAGTGCGGCTCTGCCATCCCAGTCCCTGTTTATCTTTTCCCTCTCCTAGATAGTTCTTTAGTGCGACTTTCCCCGCGTCGATGTACGCGTTGTATAAAGGGTCATCTGACAGAAGCAGCCGAGCGTCAAGAGCTGCATGAAGCAGTGCTCGAGACTTCGCCACATCCAGCCTCTCAGAGGTAAGACATAACAAATATTCGAATTCAGCACGAAGGACCCAGGCCATTTTCGCTTTTGGTGGCTTCCACTCGGATAGCGTGATCGTCTACTTGGCCTTGGGACCTGTTCAAAATGTGGACCACAAGGTGGAGGAGAGCCAGGCAAAGGATGCGTAACTGCCACCACTATCTCCTTATGTGGGGAACCCTGACGCTGCTGCAGTCGTCTAGGAGTTGTACTTCGCTTTCCCCTCATTCAGCAGCCCCGTATGTTCGGCCGACTGAGCTGAGCGGCCCCCGGGCCTCCTTCTGACCCAGCCACCGCCCTATTGACCCTAATGAGTCCCCTTGTATTGCATTTGTTTATTTTAACGGCTGCTTCGCTTGCATTTTGTTCGCATCTTCTGGCTAGCTCCGACTCGTAGGCACACGGGGGTGGGGCCCGTTTCCTGTGGCGAGGAAATAGGCAGGAAAACAGAGTTAAATAATACCTTTTATGAATTTATATTGGGATTAAGGAATGCCAAGGGAAAAATGATGTTGAAGAGGAGAAATGCTTCTGCTTCTGCTCGCCGCTGTACCCGGTGTTCGATTCGGCTGTCAGACTTCTGGAGTCGGCTGCTGCCACTCAGAGTTGGCTTGCATGAGCATGCTCGCAATTGGTCTTCTTCCCAATCTAACTTTGGACAATCCATACGGGTGTAGCGAGTGTGGCTGGAAATCGTCAAAATTTGCTCGCTTCCCGCGTTGACCACTTATCACTCGTTACGCACACGGTTGCCAGATCCGGCGGTATCGCCGCCGGTCCCTGTGGAATTACACGGGACCACACAGCCAAAAAAAGGCTCCATTCGTTCTAGTTTCATGAAAAAACCCATTTGGCCTCCAGCAATATCACCAAAGGGCTTAGACACCGTGGGGTGGTCTTGCGGTGGAGCCCTGTTGGGCAGGGCACGCCGACTCACATCAGCAGCTAACAACCAACTTTGATTTCCCGCTGAAATGGGATTGATTCCGCCAATTTAAAGACTTAATATTTGGCGGGGGGTCCTGAATTCGGGGGGATGCAGCCTCAGACCCCCTCCCCTGCCCCTGCCTCTGCGACTCCAGCTTGGCCACTGTCCCTTTGCCGGGCCACACAACTGAACTTTAGCAGTCACCAAAGCTTCCCCAGTCCAGTTTTGGTCGATCCTCTGGAGAGTATATTGCTGTTCTCCTGAAGTCCGTGGACAGACCGCAGCTTGCAGCCGAAACGCCGACGCAAAAATTGTGCATGACCTCTGGTGTACGGAGCTCCCCCGAACGCAGCAAATCCGGGTGCTCTTTGTACAACGCGAGGCGCTATTTCATAAACGCTACCCCCAGTAAGGCAGAGGAGAGATCAGGAGACTTGCACCCAATCAAGTATATTAACGACATGAATTATTTGTAGGGGAGTGCTTACTATGCTTTTGCTGTGCAGATGCGTCGCATTGCACCTCACTTTGGGCGCAAGTTTAAGGCCTTCTGGCGCCTCCCCCGAGCCCCTGTACTGCTCATTTCCATCGGCCTCTCTCTCCTCCCATCTCCACAGCAGCATGGCGCTAACAAAGGGC
The DNA here is from genome assembly GCA_000499725.1 of Eimeria brunetti. NCBI lineage: Eukaryota > Apicomplexa > Conoidasida > Eucoccidiorida > Eimeriidae > Eimeria > Eimeria brunetti. The sequence continues at coordinate 33,995 of HG711568.1, forward strand.
TTGGAGACATATGTGCTATATCGTTGGATGAGGGAAAACCAGCCTCAGGGTCGGGCGCAATATTTGCAGCCGCAGCACTCTGCACCGTCAACTTGTGCGTCAACGGAACATGTTACGAAAACGGAGGGCTACAGATATGTGTTTGCGACAAGCCATATTCGGGTGCCCTGTGTGAAGACACCATATCTATGTGCACAGACGGATGCGGGATAAATCCCAGCACAGGGATTGACTGCAGCAGTGCCCTCTGTTCTTTGGGAACCTGCGTAGACACAAATACTGAGCCGTTTTACAAGTGCGACTGTGGCGACTTCTTTACCGGCACTAACTGCGAAACGCACAACAACCCCTGCACCAACCCGGCGGCCAATCCATGTGGTGAGGGTACTTGCACCTTTTCACCAGGTAAAGGCAGCGGAACTGTAACGTGCACTTGTGATTCGGACTATGAAACGGCGTTCGGTGCCGGCATGACGACCGTGAAGTGGGGGAATAGCGAAGTCCTCCAAAGCCCCCCATGCACAGTACGCAAGACACGTGGTGTTGCAAAGCTGCACTTTACTCTTTCTTCCGGCTCCCTTGTCATTTGGTGGACGATTTTTGGTGCAGCCATTCTGATGCTGATTTGGTGTTGCTACACCATTTTTGCCGATAGTTGCGGCCGATGTTCCACTGCCTTAAGGGCAGCCCGAGCGGCAAAAGGCCTCTAGGGACATCAATAAAAGCAACCACAATAGGCCCCAGTAAACTTTCGTATGAGGGACGCAGCCCAAAAAGAACTACAATAAACTTTCGCCTACTTGACCGTAACGTTTTGCTGTCGCCTCAAGTCCAGCTGAACGCTGCTAAACAAAGAGGTTCTGGGTGCGACGCTGGCATCTTTCGCAGCTAGAAGCAGTCCTCTTCCCAGACTGAGACCCACTTAGGTGTAACACCACAGGGGAATACAGTGTGGTACCACCGTTAGGAGTTTCGCGCGCCCGCCCAGGATTGCTAAGTCATTTCCTCCATGTACGGCGGTCAGTGTAGCGTTTTTCAATCAACACTAAAATGAATCTTTCTTTTTAAATTTTAGTTTCACATGCACGCGCAATGAAGCCACCATTTAGTATGATCGGAGCACGGCAACGGATGCATGCAGTCCGCGGCAGCCTTGCGCAGAACGGACTGTGCTTGTATCTCGCCGCTGCAAAAGCCATGCATATACTTTTCCCATGAAAATCTAGGTAATGAGTATTATTAACGCTTTAGTGAATGAGTTAATCTTTGACGAAGTCCGGCGTAACTGATGCATCTGGGGCTCTCGCATGCTCGCCGATGAGAAGTGAGAGTGGATCACTGCGCTGCAGCTAGTGCCAAGTACCAAAGCATACGTACCGCTTTCATTTGAGCAGCTGCGCATTCCAGTATGAGCCACTAACGAAGCTGCTTTAGGATGATGGGGGCAGCGCAGATGCCACAGGCTGCGCGGACAGTTTTATGCATTGCTGGCGCCAGGTGTGCCCACTTCGAAGACACGTTTCGTCGCTCCCTCCTGTGGCACATATCCTGGGCCTAGTTTGCATGAGATGCATGCTTTTTTGTTGGTACCCATCTTGCTGCCCTAGATTCACCCTCCCTCTCATCTGCCCGAAGACTTCTTGGTTACATTCGGGCGGGAAAGAACTTCCACACATGCTCCATTGTTTCCAGTGGAGAGCTGGTGCCTCCAGAGGTTGAGACCTTGGTGACGTGCGAAACAGTTTTAGTACGGGGGCCCTCATGGAGTCTTTTTTCCAAGCGGCACTAAATTCCGTCCTTGAGGCGGCAGGAGGGGGCAGCAGGAGTAGCAGGACGAGCGGTGCCAGCAGCAGTGCTAGCAACAGCGGACCAGCAAGACCAAACATTCGTAGCAGCACCTCTGGAGGTGTCTCTGGCCGGAGTTCGGGTAACGCTTCTGGGTCTTCTGGCTCTACCGAGAGAGTCACCACAACGCCCACCTCCTCTGGGAACCAGCGAGCAGCGCAAGGTTCCCGAAGTGAACGGGCCAGTGGGACACAACCCCAACGCGTGGATGCCGGTCAGTCAGGCCAAGCCAACAAGGCGGGCAGCAGCAACACTGTACCTGCTGCGGGGGAATCGGGCAGCAGCAACAGCAATTCAGCAAAAGGTGTCAGTGCCCCAGGGAATTCTCATGGCCCAGTTAAGCATTCCCAGGTGCGGGACCGGGAGGCAGCAGACAAGCTAAAGGACCTGGGTAATGAAAGCTTTAGGCGAGGCATGTATGGCTTGGCAGCAGAGTACTATTCAAAAGCCATTGCGGTGGATTCCACAGTTGCCTCGTACTTTACAAATAGAGCTCTTTGTCATAAACGAGAGAAGCGATACCTAGAGGCACTGGAAGACGCCGAAGCAGCTTTGGCACTTGAGGAAACTAACGTAAAGGGTCTCTACATCAAGGGCGATGCGCTTGTACAGCTAGGTAACGCCTTCCGTGCACCTTTGTTTTCTGTTGTGCCCCGACCAGTTGAGTGGAAAGCGTTAAGTTGGCGAGCACGTGGTGCATGCCTATTCGATTATAGGAGGTTTGTGCATTAAAATTACTCGTGCTTGTATTCTGGCGCAGGGGACTACGGCGCTGGAGTTAACCTGCTGGAGAAGGCACAGACAGCATCTTCTTCGCAGGCTGGGCGAGCAGCTAATGAGATTCGACACTCTCTTCTAAATGGCAAGCAAACTTCTTCTACGAATGAGCATGGATAAACGCATCAGCTTTTAGAGGCTCAACTCAACTGGCAGCAATGATGTGGAAATGGGAGAGGAGTGCTGACCTACAAAGTGTCTCGGAGGGGTGATTTGTTTTCTGTAGTTGGTGGTGGTTGTGTTTCAGCCAAGAAACTTAGAAATGCGCTTTGGCGGAAGCAAAGATCAGTGGATAGGAAGGACCTTGAGACGTTCCTGAAGGTATGTTGACTTTCCGCTTGAATGTATAATGTGTGCAGTGAATGTTCCAGCTGACCGTTTGTAGGCGTACTGCGTGTTTTTGCAGGAATGCATCGAGGCGGCTGCGCAACAAGGACGTCTTCCCAGAGAAGAAGTTAGCGGTCGTCTAGCTCAGCTAGAACATCTTGTAGCTGAGGCTGAAGCGACGGATGCTCCTTTTGAAATACCGGACTTCCTCACATGCAAAATATCCATGGTACTGCACATGCCTTCCTCGACGAGACTATCTACTGTTTGCCCATTAATAAGTGCAATATGTAATCCACTGTAGATTAATCATTACTGCTTGACAATGGATTCTAGTCCATCCTGAGAGCCATTTTGTGCCTGTTACCCCGGCATCTCCTACAGCGAATGCTTGGCATTAGTGGATGGTCTCCGTGTTTTGCTGTGTGCTCTACAGGGGTTGATGGATGAGCCAGTTGTCACGCCAAGCGGCATCACCTATGAACACAAGCTCCTTCTGGAGCACTTGAACCGCAACGGGCCTACAGATCCACTGACCAGGTTAGCAATATTTTAGCCGAATGCTTTGCGAGTCTTTCTGACGTAAGCAGATCAGGGAGTGGCGTATATGATTTGCCGACGGGAGCCGTTACAGACAAAGCAGCAAGTGGGGTTCGTGACGTTGGTGCTGCTGTCATATGCAGAGAGCCATGTGATCCAAAACGGCTGGTCCCCAACTACGCGGTTAAAGAGGCGACTGCTTGGTTTCTCGAGAGGCAAGTGTAGGACCTTAACAGGCGGAATACACCTTATGCTACGCCATTTTGTCACTGTTTTTTCAACAAATTTTGAACTGTCATCAACCACCATACTTGTTTTGCTAGAGGTTGCTGTCGTTTTGAACTGCGCGATTCAGGTACCCGTGGGCATACGACGCGTAACTCCGCTGGGCTTCGCCGTCGTTGGTACTACTACAGCAAGGCAGGCACCAGTTGCTGGTGGTTTTGACGGTCCCGTCGTTGAGGTTCTCCACCCGCAAGGGACGGATGGCACTTTTCGCCAGGTGGGGCCGCTGAATTCGCTTTGTGTGGCTGTCTTGGTCCTTATCCACAGCGCGTCTTCATGGCAGTAGGAGCACCTCGTTTGTATTTGCATCGCGTTAACATGGGACGACGGCGGCGCGGTGTGCTGCCAACAATAAGGCTACGCGTCGGCGGAGCATAACGCATGGGGGCTCCGTTGGACAGATAGCACAGGAATTAGTTTTCATCGTGGCTTGTAGGGTAGGAGGGACAAGCCCTAGGTTGGGCGACACTGCAGCCACAAAGGGAACCAGGCAGTCGACCCGTGGCGGCGCTGGCAACCGCGGCCGCAAGCCCCTTCTAAACTACCGTTCTAGGCTGCATGAAGCAGCTGCAAAAACTGAACATGAGAAGCTACGTATCGTTAAGCCTTCCAGGCCGCTGCAGCTTCAGCGCCAGCACAAGCCAAAGCCTCCAATCTGGGGGACTAACATATACAGCTTACATTTACTCGTAACTAGATTGCGACGAGGCTGTACGAGCAACGCTTTCGGTAGGTAGACGACCAGCGTTGAGCTATTGACTACAGACGAAACTAGCTACTGTTTCGCAGCCCATAAAATAGTTGGATACAAGGGTCCGTGAAAAATCCGTTTGCAGATAGCGCGCCTGTCTGGCAGCCCAACGAGTGCCAACTTCGACCGACTACAGAGGGGATAGGCAAACGACAGTCGCTCTAGCAGGCCCCTACGGGCCGCTGGTGCACGTGAAAGGGCACCGCAAGTTCGTTTGGTTGCCAGATCGCTGCTTTGAGTTCCTTAACTCTTGGGCTTCTTCTTGGGTCTCAACTGACTGGTGTGGCCGCACTTCTTTTTGCGGCAGTTCGTGGCACGAGGCGGAAGACGCGCATAACACTTCCGGCATATCTTTTTCTCGCAGTTGTACTTGGACGCCAACAGCGCCAAAGATGGCTCGATGATGCCACCACGCAGACGAAGCACCTGAAGAGCAGAGATACATGTAGAGAAACGGCCGACGAGAGATGAACCCCATAGCGCAGCTAAACCCACCCAACAAGTCGGCAATGTAGGGTGATCCTGGAGCAAATGGTAGTGTGTACTTTTCAAGCGGGCATAAATACCATTCTACTAGGCAACTTCAAGTTTAAACTGTGTACACGCGAAGACCAGATATTCGTTATTGCTCCATGTATGCCACAGGCGACTACCCAACGGAGCGCTCACGGGATCCGACATGGCTCTATCACGCCACTATTAATAACGACGGATGTCTTCCCGTCATCAATGCTAATGTGTGGGGCCCATATTAGTCAAGATTAACGTAGGATGTACATGCGCTATTCCAATACCAACCGAGCCCAGCAGTCTTCGCCGCGGGCCTTGCAATTCCGCGGTTGCTGGGAATAAGCAAATGTATTTAAAAGTACCATTACAATCGACAAAGAGCAGACACTAAAAACAACCGTACGCGTCAAGAGCCTGGAAGCCGTCGGCACGGCAGGCAGTGGGGGTAAGCTTACCAAGTGCAGGGTGCTTTCTTTTTGAATGTTGTAGTCGGAGAGAGTTCTGCCATCATCAAGCTGCTTTCCAGCAAAAATAAGACGCTGCTGGTCTGGTGGAATGCCTTCTTTATCCTGGATTTTGGCCTTTACATTTTCGATAGTGTCAGAAGGCTCCACATCAAGGGTAATAGTTTTCCCCGTCAGCGTCTTCACAAAAATCTGCATCTTCGTGAAATCCTCTCGAAATTCAGAGAAATTCTCGAGGAACCAAACCAAAATCCTATATCCTTGCTGTTCAACTGACTCATTACTTAGCTTTTCCACATGCGCATCGGCCCACGTTGGGGAGGGGGCTGGCGGGGCAAGCTCCCATGCCAGTCCCACGTCTGCATGTGCAATACAGGCAACGGACCCACGTGTACTGCCTCTCAAAGTAGTCATATTGTTTTGCGTTTGTGCAGGAATACTTGGAAATTTGTCAGTGGTAAAGAGGCAAAGTGGGGTCCGTGGGCAGGTGCTTACTTTTATGGCCTAAACGTAATATTCCCCCCAGAAGCAAACGTTGATGTAGGCAGTGCACGCGCAATGGCTGCCAAATGCGAGTGGGTGATATCAAGTATCAACTGATATATTCGGTGTTTTAAGCATGACTAACGTTTTGCTCCCGCTTAAATATTTGCAGGTTGTCCGCAGCATGCAGGTTGACTCAGTTTCCCGATTTGCTACATCTAGCCGTGGTTATTTGCTCATCTGCGAGGGACGTTCGTGCGGTATGCACGAAATCCATATAACTAGATACGCCGATTGAGATATTTGTACCTCCCTGACCTCTCGGCTGCCTAACACAGGACGCAAGGGGAGTGGAGGGGAGGTTAGTTGCTGTTTGGAACAGGTAGGGCATGGTTAGTACAGCATAGCCTGTGGGGGGTTGGCACGTGTGTTTCTACTTTCCCGGACTGACTGTGGATTGCCTGTCGCGTTGTTGTCAATTGTCTACAGTGGCCGTGCATGCAGCAAAGGGCGTGTTTGTGATTGAATGTAGTAGCATGCCTTGCACTAGTAGTTACGGAGAGATGCGCGTGACCCATTTCAGCCCGCCTCGTCTGCCGCTGGAGGCAGGCCCTTAAGCTGCTTGGAGCTGGATAGGGGCTTGCCGTTTTTTGGAAGCCATTTGCCGACTCTAATCTTTGACTCTACTGCTGGTCGTGGCATGGATTGGCGGAGGATGAGGACACTTGTTACAGTTGGTAGCACTGCATGGTTCATTTGGGGCAGGCGGAAGAAACGGATGTCGCCCTAGCAGAAAGGAAACCTGTTGCACACCACTGATTATTATCAAAGGTGCTGCGAAAAGATAATTGTGTACAAAGTATATAAGTAAAATGTCGAAGGCTCCCCCGAAACCATCGGCGATGGGCACTGACAGGAACGGTGCGGAAAATATATATATATATATTTATATATACATATATATATATACAAAAGGCAAGCGGCAACTATCAACTAGTAGGTCTGGAAACAACCCCGTACTGCCGAAGAAAAAGCACGGAAGGCCGCGCATGCCCGTCGTCTTCAAGCCCTTCAACAACGTTGCGATTAAACAGTAGTTTTCGATGCCGCATGTCGACGGGGTTCTTGACAGTTTGCAGGTTTCACCAGTATATTCATCGGTTGATTTCACTGAGGCGTGTTTGCAGATCCTAACAGATCACAGGCGCCAGACTGCGTTCCACACCTGCATCCGCAAAATTAAGCTGTATATGCATGCCTTCTGGGCCCGTGAACGCACCTGCCGAATTGCAGCCACACCAATAAAACGTCTGTGTGGATATACTTGGGTGTGCTTACGTTGAGTCAGAGTATTTGGGAGCAGTTGCAGCACCTGCGCCGTACTTCGCACCTGATATGCGAGACACAGTGGCTCTTGAAAATACAGTAGTGTTTCTTTTTCATGCAACCAGCTGGTGTTTTAGGGCTTCGTGTCTCTCCAGTAGGACTGGAGCCAGGTCCGGCCAAGGTTGGAACGTTTCGGGCGTGTTCACTACGCTGTAGAGTTGTACGGACATCCAAAGGCACCTCCGTTTTAACACAACTTCACCACTGGATTTGTCCTCATCGCTGTCGCCGTAAGGGCCCTACATAAGGAGGGAAAACAGCTTGTTTGGACGGCGAGCGACGACGAAGCCGTAAGGGCCTCCTCAGACACTTGATATCGTCTTCGCTAGAAACGGTGCCTGATTTCGACAAGCCGTTCCTCGTAACAACTGAGAAGCAGTTACGGTAATTCCCTCTCAACGGGGGGAACATTCCAAAGCGCACCAAGTAATTGACTCGTACTGATTTCATTTCAAGGAAAGACAGCAGAAGTATTCCGTACGTTAAAAAAAAAGAAAAAAAAAGCTCGTGGGAGGTTAAATCGAGCCAAGATAGCCTATATACGGCAGGCGTTTCACGACCAAACCGATCAACTATCCCGACGCACCTGATTAAGAATTTTCAAGACTAGGATTATAAAAGCTGTTCGGTGGCATTGCCGGCTCGCGCGATCCGACTTCACCGGCACATACATCAAGGGTATCACCAACTTCGTTGCTGACACGCTGCCAACGCCTTACGCGCCAAGCAGTGTGTACCGCAACCACTCTTATCTATCACCGTCCACGCTTTCTCTCCAAAGTTGTTCGTTCCTACTCCTTAGAAACTCGCGCAACTGCGTTTCCCCCTACGCTTAGCAATGGACGACAGGCCAATCAGTACAGCAGCAGCGGTGATCTCTCCCGGCACCAGAAGAAGCGTCGAACCCATTGATTATACGTCCAGCTACGCTTCACACAGACGTTTCACGCAAAGTGCATGGTCATGATGATTTATATCTGGCCGTTTGTGGGTCAATACAATGGTAGACCGGGTGCCAAGGTCCTGACGGCCTAGGATGCATCCCCCAATCGAGGAGTATGTCTTGGCATGATTCCCGATATTCCGCCACTTTCGCTGGCGACTTTCCGGAAAAACGAAGGTTTCCGACTCCAAAAAAACATTTGAACGGATACAGCAGTGAATTCTACCATGGGGTTGCCATCAGTTGGGGGCTACGATAGCATCGACGTGGTCGTTGACACACAACAAGCATTCGCGCCTTATCTTCCGTTCGAGCTCAGTTAGAACGCAGGGAAAGGCAGCATTATTTGTTAAACACGATTGCAAGCTTCGGCGTCTTCCGAAAAGCATTTTTATCCTTAAGGATTCCAAGGTTTCTTTTTTGTGTCGTCTAGCACGAGCCACCCACAGATAGGTGGACAGCCATAATGAGCACGCCGCCTCGTCGTGCACTATTTGTACACGATAACGCCACTTGTTCGTTCCGTCTATACTCACAAAAGATTCTGAAAGCGCCTTAATTTCATCCCTTTTGTTAAATTGGTTCATAATGGAACAGTGAAGTAGTCAACTTACTGTACGCGGACACACCTTTCTCTGATACGGCGATAGACCCGACTGTTTTCGGACAGCTCCGTGCGCCTGTAGGTTACCATGTTCATACACAGCTTGCAGCAGCGCGAAAACGCATGCTGGAAGATCAAGACCGCCAGGTAATGAACTACGAGAAACGGCGTTCAGCTATCACCATCAGTCCAAGGAACTTTGATTACTGGAGAAGCACTCTCTTGAAAGCGCGCATGGGAGGTAAAAAGCCGAAGATGGTCACTAAATGTTGAATTGGACCAATATCCGTACGTTCCCATGTTGATAGTCCGGCGTACATCGACAACTTACCCTCAACGTGGAGATGCCACCACACTATCAATGCTGGCCTTCTAAAAACAATACTGGCTTTATACAAAGGTTTAGGCGAGCCCTCTCCTTCTGGTGGACTCTCAATACTAACAGGTAGCGACGTTAGGACGAAAGGGAACCATGGCCGAGGTTATCGTAAAAACGCACGTATCAAGGCACAGAACCTCACACAATGGGAATAGTAAGTCAAATATCCAGAATAACCATAACTCCAAAGGCTTTCTGACGGTTGTTTTCGATAAGCAGTCCCACACGATCGCCTGTGGGCCCCTGTTGATGCATCGGGGGCAAAATACCCGCTAGCCAGTATGGTTTGGTTCTTTTGTCGTTAAATTGTGCGCCGCTGGTGCCATCTGCACTGCGTTCTACTGTGAGTTTCCCATATCTCCTGTATACTCTCATGGGCTAGCCTCTTCTCTGTTGCGATTTACGCTCTTCCATCTACCTACAGCTAGATCGGCACTACCGCCTGCAATTTTAAGTTTTCATATAATGCTGGGCCCCACAGTTTGGGGCTGGCCCGGCCGCTTCCCACCCGGAGACTGAACCTGCCGTATGGCGGCGGATCAGCTCTTGTTTCTCACTGGGGTGGGATGGTCGACGAAAACGGGGCCCCAAATCCACCAGTACGGCATAAGATGCCGTGGTTAACCGGTGACCAGGCCACTAGTTGGCCCTTGTCTACTGGCTACGTGAAGACAAAGGCCGCAAGGAAGCAACGAAGCATCACTTGATGTTGTTTGCACCTTCCTCGCCATTTCTTCCTTCTTATAACTTTTTGGTGTATTTCGAGCTGACAGGGAACACGAATGCCTGTGCTCTTTCAACCAGGACGGAAGGCAGATGAAACATGGTCTACATGAAGCTGGCCGCCAACTGACTAGGCTGACGAGCAAGTGCGGTGTGGGGCTATCAGTTTTCTACAGTGCAGTTTAATGTACGCAGCACGTTGGCTTCGTTGTGATTGCATGAGGATCTGCTTTGTGGCACTAGTTGCGGCAAGGCCCGCTGTAACGGATCTCAAGCAGTTTCACCCCTCACCAGCCACAGGCACTTGCGCCGGCCAAAGTGCTAATGGGACATGGAGCGGGAAAGAAGTCAGATGCTTTTTAGGGGCATTTTTCTGACCCCTATCTTTTTGGTTCTGTCACAGCCCAAGACCGTCCCTAGAGTAGATTAAGGACCCTCCTTACACCTACGATGCTGTTATTATACGACCGCGCCTGCCACAAACCCCGTTAAATGCAGCTACTACTTTCAGTCGCTATGGCTCGGAAGGCAAATCCTCTGTTGAATGCGAACAGATGCCGGGAGCAGAATAATGACTGAAATGCTTCCCAAAAGCTGTGTACGTGCTCCCTGTATGGTGCAAAGGGGGGCTGGTGCTGGCATCATTGGGGCCTTACATGCAGGGCAAGGCGCGGTGAGGAGCATTGCAAACCGTAGCTAGGGCCTTTGACGTTATCCGAGGACTGTAACGAGCTGCAGACGACTCGAAGAAGAGCGTTCGCAAACGGTTTCTAAACATGGGCTAATTCCCCCCCACGCACCCAAGCCCATCGGCTTAAGGGCCTAGGGCCAGTGCCGTAGGGGGCAGCCTAAGATAGTTGGCAAGTCACCGTGCCTCATGTAGTGCTGCAAGGCAGACAAATATGCAGCCACAGACAAGCATCCTCTGCCTGCATGCACTAACACTGTAGACAGTTTATAAGCACGTAGCTGGCAGTCCATTCTCAGTCTGCAGACACGTAGGGAGACAGGGACTAACCTCGCACAGGTAATGCTACAGAGTACGTGTGCCCACTTTAAGTGGATCATGCTACAAACGTTTTTTTTCATGATACTTGACCCGGCGCTCCAGTCCACGTCGTGCATCCTCGTGCTACAACAAGCTGGGTGTGGAACTCTGCAGGTGCGGGATCCACGCCTTGACAACCAGGTGCTGCCTCAGAAAAGACAATAATGTTACGGCGTACAGAAGGAAGGCCGGAGTCAACTGGGCAGGAGGGTGAATGTGTGTTGCATCACATCCCCCACAAAGTAGAAGGTCTCCACAAGTTATCAGTTCGGAACGTGTAGCATTTCTCGTCTAAATACTCGCCACGATCTCCACTTTAGCAATCCGTTAGGATAATGAATTGAAATAGTTAGTTAACGAAACTTTTTGACAACTAAAGGTTTGAGTGCCGCACCGACACCTCGCTTGCAGAGGATTTCCAGTGCTGTGCGCTGCAGGAAACTTTAGCACTCATAACTGAAACATTGTATGTTATGTACACTTGGCTGTTCACCGCGAAGAAACCGAAACTCGTTATAATCCACACCAGAGAATTAATGTGGCTTGTTATACACCGGCCAGTTTCTTCGTTACCCTCGCCTTGAGCAGGTGCATGCTACCACGCAATAGCATGTAGAAAAGGAGCTCTTACAACTGTCCAGGTTTTCAAATGTAAGTTGGGAACCCCATGGTTGTGATATAGAATGTTTGCGTGTATACGGTTATCCAATTTATGCTCGCTATAGGGTCACCTGCGTCAAGGACAAACGATTGCTGCGATGACATCATCGATTTATTTTTAATTTATTAAAATCAAAAGTATCATTCTCTAATAAAGAACTATCTCATTTATAATTTATTTTTACAAAAGAAGTCATTTTTTGAACTATCAATTCAAATTAAATACTGTAGATATATATTATTCAACAAATATAAATAGTAAATTAAATATATTTATATATAATAAATATATAAAAATATGTAATATTATTTTATCTCAATAAGGGTTCAAGTCCCTTCATCCTTATATAATAAATATTATTATTACTTGTACCTGTGGCTGAGTGGTTAAAGCGATGGACTCATAATCCATTTTATTATAACAGGGTTGCAGCGTGTGTGTGCATGTGGCCCGGTATTGGCCCGGCAGTAGTTTAGGCTGCGCTGCTACAGATTCGTAGCTTTTAAACTTAATTTTGCATTTTTCAAACTAATATTATCAGTACTCACCCTCCTGTCTACTCCCGGAATGGGGAAAAGATTCCGCAAACTTGTGTTCATCTGTTCATATTATACATGTAAGTGCAGGAATCTGCCATAACGACCGTTTTTGACCAGTGATTTGCTTGTCAGGGTAAATCGGATTTAAAAAGCGTGGTCGCTTTTAAAAAGCGTGGTTACTTATTTGCTCCACATCCTCGACGCAGCAAAGCAAGTCAGCAGAAGCACTGTGCAAAGCATCTCTGCGCACGAAGGGCCCCGCCCGCAAAGCTAGTCAGCAGAAGCGCTGTGCAAAACATTTCTCAGCACGAGGGGCCCCTGTCCCATTCCTAAAGTTTCGACGCTGGGAATAACGTCGTAATGCTTCCCTATAAAATAAGGGGACCTAAAGACTATCAGTGCACCTCTTTTGACGCTCTGGAACCAACCAGATGACGGTTGGACGAGGAAAACAGAGCATCACCGGTGCGCCTCTTCTAACGCTAACGCTCTTGAACTATAGCGTAGCTTTGCAATTGGCACCGCATACAGCTAGCAAATCACATAAGAACAGAAGCGGATAGAGCCGCTGCCGCGAGTGCAACGAGTGCAGTGGGTCCGGGTGAAAACACCCCATTCGACATTGCCTGTGTAATCTTGTCCCATTGTTCCTGACTGAAGCGCAACAGATGAACATACACATGAATGGAGCGAGTAAAGTCACCCGAAAAGAGGTAACTTCTAGATAGATCAAGGGACTATTAACCTGTTTGTCTGTTGTGTACAACTACTTTGGCCCACCTGAATGGGGCTGTGTCGTTTACCAACGCCTCTGGGGAGGTGAGGCAAACCACGGCATTGGTGGTGGTTGATTCATCTGCACCATCAGCGAGTCGTCTCCCACCCACACCCGCACCTGGCGCTGCGGTGGCTTTGGTTGAGGTAGTAGTAGTGGCCGGCGAGCACTTGACAAACGCGCAGCTGACTTTTGGGCTGGGCTTGGGATTAAAAAGGGCAACGAAAGAGACTGCCTTTTCATTACCGTAGATGCCAGAGTTGGTAGTGCTGTACTTCTCTGGCAATTTGTTTTCAAACAGACTGAGGCCTCCTTTCCAATACTCCACTGCAGCGGCGCAGTTGCCTGTGCTCTCTGATGTTCGGAAATACGCGTATGTGCCCACAGGAAGATCCCCCGAAACCTTGGGGTCGGATGAGGGCTGAACACAACAACGGAAACAAGAAGTCAGCTACAGCAGATACGGCGGCAACCACGTGCAGACTGTGCCCATAGGCGGTACTTGAAACACCTAATCGATTACTAGTAGCGAGTGGGGCAAAGGAGCGGGGCAACAAACTTACCCCCAATATTTTCTCGCAAGCCTTGGGCCAGAAATCTTCTAGTTGACGCGTCTGATCATGTTCTGAACCTTCAGGTAGCAGCTTATCCTCTGTAAAGTTTGGTAGCCCGGCAGCGGCTCTGGGCTCGTTCATCTGAGTCAGACATGTGAGAGAGGCTTCGCATACACACACAGCAAAACGAGACCACCCGTTTAAGAAAAATTGTGGAGTGGGAGAACTTGAAGTAAGCACTGCAAGCAGCAAAACTGATTTGGCGAAAAATATGGGGATTTATAAAGCCTAGCAGTGTGGCAGGCCACTTACTTATGCTTGCTGTCGGCAGCTCAGCAGCTGCTGTCACCTGCAGGAGAAGCAGAGACAGGCCACCGAGTGACACCAAGGCGAGAGCAGCCATCATCAATTGCTATAAAAAATATGTACAGACGGAGAATCAAGAAATAGAAACATGAATAATCAAATGGGCCCTTCGAGTTGTTCTTGACTGCATCGACTAGCGCCCTTCCAGTGGTCAGCCGCGCTCTGTGGCGGACCACAGTTAGCTAGCTCACCGGCTGGCTGTTTCTTTAAATGTAGCTATTTTCAATGTAATAACAGTTTTACGTGCTTAGTTTGTGGAATCGGGATGAGGGTGTGCACTTTTGAATTAGTGCCGAGCTTGGCTTCAGCCCGCTGCGTGTGCTGCTGCTATTCAGGGTTTAGCCCAGATCGTACGGCCGCGCTTCCGTCCACTTAGGCATCCATCCAATGCAGTAGTTGAATCTGTTATTCGGCGACTGATCTCCTAAAGCTCTCCACATGTGAACACCTTGAAAAGAGCTCTATTAGGCGTAAGAAGGAGCGTTACAATACGGGGCTGCTCTGTTGCCTTCCGGTCGGGCGCGTGGCCAGCCGGTTAATAACCTGTCACCGAGATAATTAGACTATGACCATTTCAGTACATTTACCAACTCGACAGGAGTTTGAAACTGCCATCGCCACGCGCCTTAAAAATAGTTGCATACTTATTATTGCCGCACCGTGTCCGCACCGTGTCCAGTGTTATGACTCAGCTGTAGCTCTTGAATGAACTGTTCAGGAGTTATCCCTTAATCCACCACAATTGAAGGAGCCCATCTTGATACAACGAAGGTGAAACACTACTGAATGATTTGCCTTGGGTGGCAGCTTCTACCAATGCCTGCTGCAACAGTCCATCAAAGGGGCTTCGGAAGTGCCTCCCTGTCGTGAAGGCGCCCAAAGTTCACAAAGACTCCTGGCTTGTGAAGAGGGAACGTTGGAAACTGCTACACAAAACAGCAAAAACATGCGCTTTCGCCAAGGACCAGCACAGGATTACCACATGTACCGCAGCAAGCTGGCAGTAACGGGAGTTCCTGCAGGTACTCTGACTGAATATCATATATAGGCTGTGTATAACGCCTCATTAGCGTTCTTTGTCAGGCTTTCTTCCTAAACCTTTTTGAGTTCCTGCCAGTACTTGAGTTCCGCTTCCGGCACGTCACTGCAAGATTCACGTAGTCCGGTCTCTCACAAGCGTATGGTGAAGCGTGAGTAGCTTGCGGGGGACTGGGAGGGCACTCATAGGCACTCAACGTGTAGCAGGCTGGTGATGGGAAACATGTCTCCCCTGCGCTTCTCATGCTCTTGCGTTACGTTGGAACCTATGACCCCGTTGAACCTATGACCCCGTTTTCCGCGGAGTAGGCCAGCTGCACTGAAGAGTTGTGGTATTGTATTTAAGACCTAATCCACTTAACGGATAGGGGAAGAATACAGGAGGGACCCGCAGACCCTGGTGTAAGCTTGACAGGTAGTGGGCATGGCTTAAGCAATGCCAGTCGTCATACACATAACGTCATACTGTTTGTAGACTGAGTTGTAACAGAAGGAAATACGCCAAGAGTTCTTAGCAGACAGTAGACAGGAAGGAAGCTGGAGACCTGGTTCTTGTTCGTAGAGGGATGCACTTCCACGCTGTGCACGATAGAGGCGGCATGCCCACGCGCATTGCTTTTCCTCTTCTGTTGATGCCTTTGAGTTGGCTAGGCAAGCGCATTGACGGTGGCTTGCGATAGGGATAGCCGCCTCCGCCCGGCTAAGCCTAACTTTTGGGGCGGAGTTTTCGTGGACCCTGAGAACTGGAGGGCCCCAAACTCCCCTTAGTATGCATGCTACAAAGATCTTCTCACAGTTAAGTTTCACCAACTATCTGTGGCTCCCCATATCAGCTCCGCTTCGCAGCTGGTATCAAGTAGCGCCAGCAACTCGTGACCGTTAATCCGAACCTGAATAAGCATAGAGTATATTCGAGGAAGGTCTGCAGATGCGGAAGTCACCTCTCTCGTCCCCATCACATTGCCGCATGTTGTGTGGGGGCTCGGGCGTTTCTGTGATTGGTTTGTTTGTCCCCCTAACAGACCTGCTCAAAAGCCTGCCACTTCATTTCCTTAGCCCTTCGTGTGCGCCTGTGATCTCGAGATAAGCAGTCTTTTTTATTGCAAGAGACCCACAAGCGCCGGCCAGTATGGCCTCCTGGCTGTCCGGGTGCTGGAATCGATGTCTGCAGTGGGCTTAAGCTTCAAATCCCCTCCTGGGTGGGCCTGGCATTCACAGCTCCAATGCTCATACGCTGGAAATATGGGTAGCTTCCCCTCCCGGTTTGTTCCGTCTCAGCTGAGGCTGTTGAGGTGGGTTTTTAACGTTGGTCTTGTCCCCAGCAGAGGGCAACTCGTGACCAATCTTCATTGTGCAGGAGAAGCCCCCAAAACTGTACAAATTATTTTCTCGAACCATTGTTGTTAGTAGTCATTCTGTGCACCGCTTTGTCCTGCCGTTCGGATGAGTTTCGTGCGCTCAACTGTCGGAATGAACCAATGTGGTGCTGCGAAGTGTAGTGAGGGTCCTTAATTTTATCAAAGGATCATTAGGAGCTGCAGTGTAGAGTCAAAACGCCTACACCCCTTTTGCTGCATGTACTAACACTGTAAACAATTGATAAGCACGGACTTGGCAGTCTACAGTCAGCTACAGGCAAGGAGTACCAACACCCCACAGGCCATGCTGCAAAACCGCCCGTTGCGCTGAGTTTAGGCATGAAAACGCATGTCAACTCGAATGTTAAAGGGCCCCTCACCGATGCAGTAATGGTTTAACAGCAGGTAACTCTTAATAAGCTCCCGGCTGCCGCTCGCATCTCCAGTGGAACATCTGTGCAGCAGTTGGTGCTCGGCACCGGCGGCAAATTGGGAATCACGACGCAAGTGACCCTCAAGGCCAAATTGGTCGCTGTGGAGCATTCTCGGGGGGCACAGCAGAGCTGCAGCTCTACTACTTGTGAAAAGTTCTAATGTTCTCGCGGTTTCAACCCTGATAAGGCAGAGGCACTGCCTGTCTATTGAAATGCACTTGCCTTCTAGGAAAAAATATACGGCTGCGACAGCACTCCCAAATTCCGAGTTTGGCATCGCTTTCATGATGTATATGATAATCAATAAGTTGCAAAGGGTAAGTATCCACCTCATGGATGAATGGTAGACCCACAGTAGACCCAGTGCGGCGCACTCTTCAGGGTTATCCTTCCTGGTAGGGTTTCGTTAGACGTGACTTGGCGTGCCTCAAATGATCTTGCTACGCAATTTACTGCTCATACTTCTTGACTCAGTGCTTGTTTGAACTGCCTTTATCCTGTATTTGTGAACGAACCCTGCCTACTTTTGAGTAGTGGCCAAGCGTTGCACTGCTGCTTTTGCTTCCCTGGCTACTACCTGCAGGCGGCGTGGTATTCAGACATTCACTATAAAATGGTACCAAAAACTCCTACCAGAATAAGAACAAAGGACGGGCTGAGGAAGAAGGAGAATCTGTGCACCCGCGTTCCTCTACTTCAAGAATCAACGGAAGCAGCGGCTCCGCAGCAACGGAATCTTTCAAGGCAGCAAAGAGATTTGGGGGCCTTCCAGCAGGGGCGAAGAACGGACAGAGGGAATATCCGATGACATCTGTTACTGCCTACGTTCGGTGACGCAGCTTCAGACCTACGAACCTTATACGCATTAGGAGTGTTAGTCGTTGTGTACATGACCTTTACAGGAACTTCGCCATGGGTCACTGCTGGGTATTTTAGTCACTCAGAGCCCCTAATGCACAACCACTGGTCCTGCCGAAATTCGAGGCACAGCCACGTACCCTAATGAAAACGTCGGGGTATCCTTCATTCGCCTCTTACCATGATTCGTCTGAAGCAGGTCTAGCAGGCAGGACCTGTCCTCTACCGTCACGTTAGATTTAGCCGCGCGAGCATAGAAAATCATGAAGGTTCGTGCGCTATCAGCTCGAGTAATTCGCGCAAGATGAGCATACTATCCCTGTGCCACTCTCTCCAGTACTCCTAATAGATGTCTTGACATTTCCTTACTGTGCAAAGCGGAGAGCAGGGAAGTCAAGTGCGTAACACGTGACTTCCCTGCTCCCCACTTTGCTTCGACACTATGGTGCATTCTCGCACAAGCAACAGTTCACCGCTATTCGTATGAGACGCGTTACGCATCCTCTCCAGTCTAATGCCTACAACGGTGCTGCCGTGATGCAACGCAGGCCATGCAGCGGTGAGAAGAGACAGTAACTTCTCGCGCAAGGGCAAGCGTAAATGGCGAAACAACACAAGTGTGAGTGTTTGTCTCCAAATCTAAAAACAAATTAAAGATGGTGCACGCAAAGTTGCAATGGGTATCAGTGGAAGTAATTCACACCACCACGGCATCGGGAAGCTGCGCCGGGAGTTCCTGCCCAGGGCTGTTGGGGAAACGCGTAGGCCATCTGTTAAACCGTGCCCACACAAGCGCCAATGCGTAAAATTTAAACTGGGCCGTACCCTTAATTTGATACACCGCGCCCGGGAAAGCCTTTCTGGCAACTTCGGAATGCTTGCACACTATGCTTTGCACTGATGCTTCTGTAATCAGGCGTGGCCGTGTTGCGTGGAGTCAAGACCTGCTTGGACCCGAAAAATATATTCGGGTGCAGAAATATCTTCGACACGTGACCACTCTGCAAAAGCCAGGTGTTCGCCATCAACTGCGCACCAGTCACCTTCCTAACCAACCAATGCAGCTGTTAAAAACAATCATTGCTGCACCTTTTCAAGCCCTAACACGTGTCGTGGCGGGTGCGCCCCTCCACCGGCGGATTCGGAACCGCCCACATCCTGCTGTTTGGCACGGTTGCTTTGAAGAGGCAGTTCTACTCATTGATAACGCCCATATTTATACGGGAATGCTAAGCGTTGCCTTGCAAATGTCTGTCCACACGCGTGGCGGCATGTTAAACGGGATGTCTGCGGCTGGACCCATCTTCGACTTTCCGTATTCAGTGTTTAACCGACGTCGTGTTTCGTTATGGCTCCCTTGAATTTA